>RPOG01000285.1:0-214484 GCA_008086565.1 Thalassoma bifasciatum | reverse complement strand
CATAGAAAACCCATATGGGGCCATGATAGAACCCACGGACAATCCAGGCCCCACTTTACAGCTTAAGTGTAACCCAAGTATAAACCACATTGGCCCCACATACAAATGCTGGCTGGGTGGTAATCTTCAACAGGTAAAGAGGAGTACTACATTTTCACACTGCCCTCGGTTCAGGTGCACAGTAACAATGGCTTCTGGTGCAGGCCTCATGTCTGTCTCAGATGCATCAGGGTCTCCAACCCAGATCAGCAGGGTCTGCTCTTTCAACTCAGATAAAATGAGTTCAAATCTACTTAAACAAAATAAGTATTTTGAACAAGCTTCAAATGATTGAGAAATACTTAAACGATGAAAGAAAAATGCATGTACTTAAATCTACTGAGTTACTACTACAGTTATTCATTTTTGAGTTAGACCAACTTCATTGAAATGAGTGGCTGCCACTTTTTCAGGGATTTAAGTCATTTTAACTTACTTCGTTTATTAAGATACACTGTTAGGTTTTACAGTGTAATCTTGACCTCAAGACACTAACTTATTCAAAATTTTTCCCGAGGCCAAGTGTTTCAGCTGCATGTTGACAGAGTCGCTCTTTTCCCCAACATCAGACAGAGCTTTACCCCGACTCTTTGACTCAGACTGCACCAATCCTGACTGCGAACAGCTGTAGCTGCACCCGGTCTCATCACGCTGTCACATGAACATTCATGAAGCTCTGAGTGTTGCCAAGTAACACTTCCATCCTCTCTCATCTCCCTTTCAAATCTCTACAGAAGGTTCGGATAACACAGCTCAAGAGGAAAAATACAGACACGTTAAGTCACAGAGTTTTATGAGGAACATGAAAATGTCACGAAGGTGCAGCTGGACAAAACACCAACATGGACAAACTAAAGCTGTGGACAAAGAAAACAGGGAAGTTTTCACCAAAACTGTCATTCTATAAAGAAACATAATCCTTGGCTTGTTTGGAAAAGATTCCTCCACCTCTACAGGACTGGATGTCTTTCACAGATCAGAGCTAATTAAAGTAATTTTTACACACCTTTGGCAGTAATCTGTAGTTTTTTTCTTTCCAGGATAAAGACTCAGTTTCCCATGAGCACCATCACCCAGTGTTTTCTCTGTTTTGGACAACTTTTCTAAGGATGCAAAGCAACCAGGTAATGTGGTTGTTTAGTTACATAGTGCTAATGTTTGAAACGTGACATTAATCAAACTCTGTAAACGCAGTTCTTGTAGTTAAGGGTGTTTTTACACCTGGCTCATTTGGGGCAGTTGTTTCGAAACAGCGAGTGTCTCCTCTTGAAGTCCGGTTGTTTGGGTGTATGTGAACACAGCAATTGCTCTCAGATGTTGGATAAACAAGCAGGTAAAGATTACCAAATATAGGGTGGTGTCGGCCTTGTAACAGTGTCTTTATCAACTCAGCAACCGGCACAACTGACTGATAACTGCACTTTAAAAACTGAAATCTAAGCAAGTCATTATGTCTCATTTTCTTGATTTGAGCCACATTCAGCAGACCAGTTTATAAAAATGTCTCATTTCAAGTTATTTAAGGACAGAAATGAGGTCTGAATTGCTGGTAACAAAAGAAAAATCTGCCAATAGGTTGAGAAAAACCTTTTTCTTCTCCCATTGGCAGATTTATTTTATTTGGGACAAGCATTTAGACCTAATTTCTGTCCTTAAATAACTTGGCATAAGACAGTTTCCTGAACTTATCAGTTCAATGTAGCTCATGTCAAGAATAATAAGACAATTTTTTACCAAGAATAAGACATAACTGCTTGCTTAGATTCCAGTTTTTGCAGTGTGTGGTTCACACTGTCGTAGTGGGGGGCAGTAATGTGCCTGGTTGCCAACTGTTCAGTCAAAACAATAGAGGAAGAAGAAATAGAAGAATCAGCAACAGCAGAAGAAGAAGAGAAGGCAGATCACAACACAAGAACACAAAAGAACAACTGCAATACTTGTTTCATTTTTGCCTCTGGAGCAGAACAAAGTAATACACACTTGGTGTCCAGAAGGTGAGTAGACTGTCTGTTGAGTGATACAGCTTGGTGCTCTGAGAAGTGTCTGTAACATGTAACCTTAGTGAATCCTGGTTATGTCCTACCAGTGCTCATCTACCAACTCCAATCTCACCAAGTAGAGCAAACGTAAACTGATTCTTCATTTTATTGATTGACTCTCAGGTTTGAACATCACTGCAGTATAAGTGCTGCATGTGGGTTGTAATGAACATTATCACAAACAGCTTAATCCTGTGCTTTTGCCCATGCTCTCCTGTTCTCCTGTTTAGCTTTCTTCTCCTTTGTTGTTCCTTTTCTGCTGGAAAGATCAGATCTTCAGCTCTCTTCCAGAAAAAGGGCAGATTTTGCCACTCACTGTTTAAGTTTGCCAGCTGATGTTGTGTCATCACAGGAACCTTCAGTCTATGTGAGGTTAATGCTTTTGTGTTCTCAGCCCTGACCACAGCATTTTTAACATTGATAATCTCAGTTTAAGTTGTGGCTTATGAACAGGCAAACTTAAAAAAAAAAAAGTGAAAGTCCTCACAGGACCTTTAATAAAAAAAATCAGTCACCTGATGTCGGTGTTCTGATCGTATTCATGAGCTTCAACCTTTACCTGGCCTGACTCTGTGTGAGGACACATCTGTAAGGGAGCGCGGCCTCCTCTTTGAGTCTCAGTTATGTTTCTGAAAAAGATGCCATCAGGAAAAGATGATTGCCAGGCTTTGTCTGGACTTACTATGACCCTCTGTATGCAAAACAGCGTCCTCTGTAACGTTTGCACTCCATGGCTGACATATTTAGTCTGCATCAACACACACACACACAGAAATGAGAGCGAAAACGCCGCAGCCCCTAAAAGCAGCAGTGATGTTATCTCTGCAGGCTGCATCAGCGAAGTCTCCAGGCGGAAAAGGACAAAGTCTTTATCTGGGGGTATAGAAGTCCGCTTTTAGGTTGTTTCTCTCTCACTTTGCATCTGCTTTTCTTGATTTAACTTTGAATCTGGATGATGGAGAGTGGAATATGGTGCGATTCTAGTTTATTTAACGGGTTTAAATCTCCTCTTCAGAAACCACAAACATCTCCTCTGATGTGTTCTGAGGTCTTTAAAATCTCTTGTTTTTCTTCAAATATCTCTGAATCAGAGCTGATGGGAGAGAATAATGAACTGCAATGAGTTGTGTGTGTTTTTGTGTGTTTGTGTGTGTGTGTGCGCAGGCAAAATATCAAGGAAGTAGTTCAAACTCCAATTCAATTCTGTCAACACAAGCAGAGAGAGATTGTGTGTTTTAAACATTTTAATCCTCGTCTAAATCATGATGTGATTCAGAAGGTGCCAGGAATTTTGAGAATGTGTTTGTTTGTGTGTGTGCACATGTGTGTGTGTGAGTGTGTGCGTGTGAGTGTGTGCGTGTGCATAATAATCACAGACTTGGAGGCTGCTGTGCTTTGTTTCTGTCTGTCTCAGCAGGAACAACATGTGAATCATTACCTTTTAGATGGCATTACACACTCACACACACTCACACACACACACACACACACACACACACACAGAGAAAACCCCATGTCAGTATTCAGACACTCGCATGAAAATTATTCATTTCATAAACTCACAAATGCTCCCCCGCCACACCTACACACACTTATTCACACACTCAGCGGCGTTTGCTTACACACAAGTACACTTCAGCACACACACACACTTAAACTACCCACAGCTGCAGCATTTATGCACACAAGACTTTCCCTAACCCTGCACACACACACACACATTTTGTATCTGCATGTTGTGGTGTTGACGGTCAGCTGTGGTCGTGTTTCTTCTCAAAAACCAATTTGAGTAGAGAAAAAATAAAGAGGGCGACTGTGATGATCCACAATGGACCCAAACATCACACACATTGTCCCCTATGTGTGTGAGAATGTGTCCATACATATAATTCTGTGATTATACTGCCCCCTTGTGTCAGAGATGAGGAAGTGCAGCTGGGAATAGTTGCCAGCCTGAAGTACGTCATGTTCCAGTTTTGCCATCCAATCGCATTTGCGTCAAGTTTTTATTGCAGTAAAGTGTCGTCATGTACAATCAGAGGGAGTAAAACAGAAAAACAAAAAGAGAAATACGAGGAGTTTGTTTTTGTGAATCACTCCAGGGGGAAATAAACTTTACCTCTTAGAGAAATATCTTTTTCTAGTTGTTGTAAATCAAGCCTCTTTCAAGGTTTTGTTTTCTCTTATTGTTTTTAAATCTGTCCAGTCTTTCACATACGCGTTCACAGGCCTGATTCATGTGTTTTATAAAAAGCAGAAATGGAGTCAGACCCCCTCACTCCTTCTTTGTTTGTAGCTGAGGCCTTTTTTCAAACCAAACCTTACACCCTCTCCCCCCTCGGTGACTGAGTGCCCTTTGTCAGAAGTCACACTCACTGCTGAGTGAAGTCCCCTTCATCGATGTGAAGGGTATAATTACAGCAGAAAGCTTTGGGACAAACGTTTCTCTCTCAGGAGGAAACAGGAACTGGGTGTTGCCATGGTTTCAAAGTGGCACCAGTGAATGATGCACCACCAGCAACAGGTGAGCTTTCTGTTAAAGTCTTTTTTGTTTTGTTTGACTTATTTTTTGTTGGTAATTTCATGAATTATCTTTTTTTTATGCTTTGTGAAACATTTTAAGTCTCTCTCATCCATTTTAACACTGAATAATTTATAGTTTGTAAGCTTTTTCACCCTCAAATGTTTGTCTATAACTTTTTTTTAAGAATATATGTTAGGAAAAAAAATTGGAAATATTTTTTCAGGCCCTTAGAAGAACAAAAATATCCTGACACAGGCTAATATGAATTTCCACCACATGAACCATTGAATTTAGGAGTAAATAACTTTTAAATAGGTGTCCACTGTAGTGACCACTATGCACCACAGGGTTAAAACATGAATCCTGAATCCAAGAAAAGCCAAAGCTGTAGGAGTTTGATAAGTTTGGTGAGTCAGTAATCAGTGAATCAAGTTTCCAAAGTTTTTTCCTTCTATATAAAGAAATCCTGTTTCATGTCCTGGCAGGGTTATTCAAATAATCATTCCATAATAAAAACAATTTACCGTTGTTTATTGCTTCCCAAAGCCGGATTAACCAATAAATGTTCCCCCCGCTCTGACACAGATTGTGAATTATTCCCTCCACCTCCTCTTTCCCACGAGAGTCATTAGAGCAACAGTTTCATGCAGAAAATCTAATTCATGGAATATACAGTCATTTTCCTTCTCATTTGAATACAGCTGACTGATTGGTTCACAGCTGACTAACAGCTCAAGCAAGCAGGCATAATGTGAATTACTGTCACCACGTTAATGACTCAAACTCTGAGCGATGGAGGAGAAGCAGCTCGAGCAATTAACCCCGGTGAAATTAGCAAAACGCAGAAGCATCAAGAGACTGTAATGGTTCTTAGACGACAGAAACGACTGTGCAGTATAAACCATCAGAGGTCTTCACAGCACGAGTGTGAGGGTGTGTGAACGCAGGCTGGTGTTAGATGTGTGAAAACTCACATGCAGGAAAGTGAATGTATGGAGGGAATGACTGTTTGACATTTGGAGTTTATGACGTGGTGATGAGCTTTGTGTCATCTCATTTGGGAAACTGGAAATTAGTTCATTTCAGTGAGTCTTCATGCTGCTGAATCTAAACATCGACATACAAAAAGAATATCATGCAGCTGAAAACTTCTACGATTGATTATTTATGAGCCCATGTTCAATAATCAGGAATGTTGGGTCATGTAACTCAGACAAGTTTCCTGTTTCCCTGAGAGTTTGCTCTTCAGATGTACGCCTACTAGTGGTTAAAACTGGAGCTGAGACTTGAGTGTGTTGATTTTGATACAGTACTTACCGACAAAAAGAAATTCAAAAAATTGCATTATCTTAACACAGTTTATGTTTGCAACCCGACAACCAGCAAACCCAGAATGTTTCTTATTTCTTGCATACAAGTTACAGCGATGCACAAAGTGACACCTCCCAAAGTAGCTGATGAATTTAAGTGAAAGTAAGATTTATTAATATTCAGGATTAGCAAATGTTATTTTCAGGACCCCTCTGCTCTCCACCACCAGACACAATCTCTAAAATGAACACACGCTCAAATGTGTGCTTTGTTGCAAAGGCCTAATTTATTTAAAATATGGGCACAAATAATTTACACACAAAAATGTCCAAATTAGTGCTGAATAAAATGTTGGTTTTTTTTGAGATTTGAAAAAAAAAAAGGACCTTGCCACAATGCATTAACTGTTATTCTTGCCAGAAAATATCAATGTACTCACGAGCAAAGGATGTTGTTTGTTACATGGCTGAAATATTAAAATTAATGAATTAAAATCTCACCTGGGAAGAAAATGTCAACATTTTTCTATGGCAGGATCAGGGCCTGGACTTTGTTACAAACACTACAAAAACATTTTAAACCCAGATATTTCTCATCCTGCATTCTTAAACATGATTATGCATCATTTCTTATCTTTTCTTTACCGTTTTGTAACTTTAATTTAGTCTTGTTTCATTCATGAAACACATTTTTGCATCATGCTCAAACCATTTCTTCTAACACACCAGCTGTAAGCATTCTTGAGTTTCTGCAAATTGTACAAAGCTTTAGCTTTGTAAATGTAGCCGATTTAAAGTCCAAATTTTGGTGAGACATTCTCAAATATACTCAAGTTTTCCTCCAGCACCTGACAGAAACAATAACTGTACACAACATTTAGAGTATTATTCATTTAATCCTATAAAGCCAAATGTATCATGGTTCATACATGAGTTCAAAGATCTCTATCTCATCAAAATGATAAATAATTTATTTTAAAACCTGTTAAAAATATTTTTAAAAATGTGTTCTACCACCTTGAGAATTGTTATTTCACTCCACTACGGAAGTATTGTATTTGGTCCCTTTACAAAATGTCTGCTCTCATGAAATCATCCACTCACATATTTTCAGGAAAATCATTGCTTGATTTTCAGGAAGTTGCAGCCAGACTAAAATTGAAATTGTCACTTTAAAAAACAAAAACAAAAAAAAAAACGTGTTTTCAGCATGAAATAGATACATTTTTACCAAAAGACTTAAACAAAATAGTACACAAAATAACCCAGTGTGTCAAATGTGATACAATAAATGTATCATGAATGAAATGATAAAGAAATATTTTTTGTGAATTTTGTCAAAAGGGTTAATAAACATCTCAGTTCCAAAAAACTGGAATTTTTCGACTATTTTTTGATTGGTCAGGCTTGTGGCATGATTAATTCACTGTAGGACGAAAGCTGGGGGCTGCAGGGAAATCTGGACCTCAGGCCACAATTGGCCCCAGGACCTTAGTTTGGACATAAACTGTTAAACAGTTGCATTTTGATCATAAGAGATTCAATATGGTGTTTCTATATTCCTCCAGCAGAGGGAGCAGTTTGCTGCTGTGTTGATGCTGTTTCTGCGTGGACACAGAGGAGCAGCAGGTAGAAAAAAAGAGAAGGACAGAACAGAGGAGAGAGAGATAATGTGAAGAGAAATTGATGGGAAACTCCTTCACACTTGATCTGACTGTGTGTAAAAAAAAGGCTGTCACATGTTCGCCTGAAGGTCAGTTTCACTCAGACAGGAAGGACGAGTGGGACTCTCCTCCTCCTCCTCTTCTCTCACGCTTCTGTCCATCATCTAGTGTCATAATCCAACTCCACATTTTTCTGCAGAGCCACAAACTGACTGCTCCACCTTGTGATGCAAGATGTTATGCAACACGTTTCACGCCCAGTGTTTCAGGCTGAAGGCCCATCAGGGGATTCATGCTCCCACATTCACAGAGACGAACAATAAACTGATTTTTATGTTTCCCAAAATGGTGCTCAAACACGCCCTTTAATCAAATGTTCTTTTAAATCTGAGAAATGAAAGCAGTGGTCTCCACGGAAACAACAATAACTGGATTCAAGGGGAATGTTAACCCTTTATGATCTTTGAGTATTCATCTGTTTGATTTGGAGTCTCGGGAAAATCTTTGAAGCTTGTTTTATTTAAACTACATGATGCTAAAGTAGGATGATCAAACTCTGAAAACCCAAAAAGAGGAACCCATGCACAGAAAAAAACTGAGATACTCAAAGAAGAAAAAGTAGCTTCATAACCAATACTCTGATTAAAAACACTTTCCTGTTTGGATTAAAAACTTTCTATTATGCAACATGAATAAAGTATAGAAGCCCATTTCCACCAGCTAAAATCATGAAAATTAAAACATTTCTGTAAGTATTTTTATGCCTGTAATAAGTTAAAATTTTGAGAGAAAAAGGTCAAATTGATGAGATGAAAAGTCAAAAATTCTACTTTTTGTCTCAAATTTGACTATTTTCTCATAGTTTTTAACGTATGATTCCAAGATATTGACTTTATTCTTTCAAAGTTTTGACTTTTAAATCTTAAAATTTTAACTTCTTATCTAATAATGTGACTTATCGTTAAGTTTTGACCAATAAACTCATGGTTTAGACATTATTTCAAACTTGTGACTTTTTATTCAATATTTTTCTCCTTATGCTAACTCGGACATTGTTTCAAATTTTGACTCTCATCCCAAAATTTTGACTTTTTGTCTGAAAATATCAAAGGTAAACACCCGTACATGGTTAGGGTTAGTGTTTGTTAGCAAACATAAATAAACAGAGATTCTTCGCAAGTTTTGATAGTGTGATGGTGTTCACCTATGAAATCATTGCTGGATACTAACGCACCTGTCCAAAAAATAGATATGCGAAGTTACCTTTTTACCTTTAAATCTAAAAAAATGAGCATTATAATGCAGACAGTATCTCAAATTTTTGACCCTTTATCTAAAAATCTTAACTTATCTCATTACTTTGACCTTTCTCTCAGTTTTGAGTTTCAGAATAATACCAGTAGCCCAGTGCAGAGACTCATTATGAATATCAATGGTTTGTAGAACAAGCTTAAAAAAACAGACATTATAGAGAACTTTATGAAAGCCCCTCATAAATAATTCTACCACCAAAAAGGAGGACATGTCTGTGTGATAGAGGACGTTTGGTCACCTTAGCTAAAGATATGGATTTCATGAAAGTGTGACTCCATGAACCTTTTGAAAACCTGCTGTTTGTCCTTTGCAGGACAGACTGAATAATTGATGAATGGTCTGCTCCAGTCTTGGTCTAAAACAGAAACCGGGTCATTGGAAGTTTCCATATCCAGTGAGGACTTGATTCTGGGTAATCCCCCCCTTTGGGTTCAGAGCCGTCTTAATTCTTGCTCCATACCGACATGATAGCATCACTCAGCTGCTGCAGACAAAGGAGCTCTATTAGATTAAGAGCTGGTGACTGTGGAGACTGTTAGAGTACAGAGAATTTGTTGTTATGTTCATGAAATGTCTCTCAAGTCTTCTTTTGTTCATTTTTGAGGAGCCTCTGTGAATTGTAGCCTCAGTTTCCTGTTCAGAGATGATGTTCTGCCGACCCTGGCTGAGTTCAGTCTGTCCGTTCTCCTCTGAACCCTGACAACACGACTGCTTTTCTTCCAAAGAACTGGATATTTTCTGCTTTTGGGACCATTCTCTGCTTGTCTGAAAATCCCCAGAAAATCAGCAGTTTGTCAAATATTTAGACCGACATCCAACAACCACTCAGTCTGAACTCCAGCAGCCCATTTTCATTCTATGTGTTTTAATGCACTGAGTTGCTGCCATGTGATTGGCTGATCAGATATTTATGTTGACTAGTAGTTTTCACATTCTGAATTGAGATAGAGATTCACTATAGGGTTGGGCTGCACAATATTGGTAATAAATGATATTTTATATCTATTAAGAGCTTATTGTTTCACTGAGTTCAGCTGAATGAATGTAATGTGGTAAAATATATAAATAGATGCTCATTTAAATGTAGTAGTAATGTGATTGGATGTAAACAGGCTACAAAAACTTGAATTGAAAGTCTCAAATATGTTTCATATATAGAAAATTCTGCTGGGGGGTGTAAACTTTTGGGCACAACTGTATATTTCATATTGTACTTGCGAGAATATGTTGCGCAGCCCCTGCTCCATCTTTGTGTATCTTTTTACAGATCTTCAGACACGCAGAACATCAAGCTCACAAAGTAACAAGAACTTTTTTACATCACTTTTTGTGACAGGAGGTAGACGTTCTTATCGCTCTATAATCGAACTATACTCCACTTGCAAAACACCAGAAAACCTCGACAGCAGCTTGTTGATATGGTTCAGCATTTTCACAGCTGATAAACTTGATTTATCCCAGAATAGGAGGGAAAAACAAACAGAAAGAACATCTGTTAGAGAGGTTCCTGCTCACTGTGAGGAATATTTTCATGGTGTGATCCCATTATCCCCAAGGCGCCAAAAAGTAACTGACAGTTAAATATGGAATATGAAAGCTGTGGTTTAGTATTTGGGTCCAAGATTTAATCTGGCTCCACAGGCTGTGAGTGTTTCCGTGTGTGTGTTTCTGTGTGTTAGCATGACTGAAGGGAAACTAAATCAGACCTCTACCACATTCTGCTGTCGAGTTAATACACCGGCTCTTCTGTCACACCTTCCTTCTCTCAACTTTGCGCAGCATCATCAACAACCACCTCCTGCCTTCTGCTCGTCTGTTCATTCGTGTCACTCTCTGTGCCGCCTTCTTGCTTTCAATCCCTGTCAGTGTGATACTCTTCCTCTCCCGTTCTTGTCTTTCATAAACAGCTGCTGGTTTCTTCAGGCTTTACTGCACAGTGTCTGTGTGTGTGTGTGTGTGTGTGTGCAATTAAGTATCTGGATTCAAGAACTCAATGAGCTGAGAAACAGCAAAGGCTCTAAAGGAGGAAATAGTGCCCATAAAGCAAAGACGCGGGAGGATTTATTCAGCAGATGATGGTACTGTCCGATAAATGTGACGTTTCTGCACAGTTTCTTCATCTTAAGCTGAAACCTTCACCATCTTTCTCTGGAATAGACTCTGAGGGAGCAGTTTGAAGACAATTTTATGCTCCTGCTAATGGATGTGTGGGCTGAGCTTCTTTGTCTTCTATTATTAGAGCATTAGACGACCATTCATCTGATACATGTGAGAGAAAAACCCATCCTCCAGTGAAGAAACAGCATGTGGAGTATTTCTATGGTCTTCAATCCTTAAGCCTCTTTCTCTGCTGGTCTGAAGCTAAATGTTAATGTCAGCTGTTCATTGACATTTAGATTAATAAGGGTAACCATATTCTAAAACCCCAAAGATACTTAAGTGCAACAAAGCAGCTTCATAACACATACATTTATTTAATATATGCTTTTTCTAATGTAATAAAGCCCATTTCTGCCAGTTAAAGATATAGAAATTGAAAAACTGTCTTTGTTAAGATTTCTTTTTTGTTTTTCTGCTTGTTTGTTTTGCTCATAAAAAGTTAAAATGTTGATAGAGAAAGTCAAAATTTCATCTTCATATTTTTATATTGACTATCCCAACACTTTGACTATTCTCTCAAAATTTTGCTGTTATCATCACAAACATTTTTACCGTATTATCCCAAAGTATTGATGTTTAACCACAAAATTTTGACTTCCGTCTTGTACTCATGACTTTTTGATCTAAAATTTTTGACTTTTTGTCTCAAAGTCTTGATTTAATTGTCTGAAGATTTGGGTTTTTCTATCATAACTTTGACTTTTTAGCCCTAAATTAAAGCTTTTTTCTCATTATTTGGACTTTATCTCAAAATTTTGCATTTTTATCACAAAAATTTGGGGGTCTTTATCATAAAATTCTATTTTTCTTTTTAAATCTCATTTCTTTGACTTCTTATCTCAAGATTTTGAATTTGTCTCATATTCTTGATTTAATTGTCTCAAAATTTTGGTTTTTCTCTCATATCTTTGACTTTGTAATTCAAAATTCTTGCTTTTTTCTCACAATTTGGACTTTTATCACAAAATTTTGGGGTTTTTAATCATAAAATTCTATTTTTTTATTTATCTTATTTCTTTGACTTTTTATCTCAAGATTTTGAATTTGTCTCATAGTCTTGATTTAATTGTCTCAAATGTTTTGGCTTTCCGCTCATATTTTGGCCTTTATGTTTCAAAATTTTAGCTTTTTACTCACAATTATGACTTTTATCTCAATTTTCTTTTGGTCTTAAAATGTGATTTCCTTTTTTTAATCTCTTTTCGTTTTACTTTTTACCTCAAAATTTCTTTTTTCTTACAAAAAAATGACTTTTTCTCCATGATTTTTGCTTTTTTATCTCAAAATTTCACTTGGTAGGGGCCAAATAAAATTTGCAACATGGGTTATGACCACGAGAAAAAGAGGAGTACTGCTGTATAAATTTAGTTCGTCTACTGAAGTGTATTTCCAGTCAGGCATTTTTGGGCCGAGAGCACAACACAAGCAGTCAGAGCAAAATCCCCCAGTACATATTTTCCCACCCAAAAGGAGGATGTTTGGTCATTCTTGATTAATTCATTTCTGTGACTTCAAATATGGAATTACGTGTGTGTATGTTGGGCTTTTCAACTGTATAACAATTTAGGAGTGTTGAATTAATTCTCTTGATTTGTTGACAGTTTAATATCTGTGCTGCTGTGTGAATCTGGTCCATCAGTGTCTCATCCTCTTCTATATTTCATCTCAAACAGCTGCAGTGATTTAATTTGAGCACGAATCATCTCCTCATCCCTAAAACCCTTCATCTCCTCATTTCTCTTCCTCCTCTTCTTCCGTTCTCATCACTTCTCCCTCCTCACTTCCCCTTTCCCTCACTCTGAAGATTACGCAAGAGAAAACTGTGATAGTGATCTCCATGGAAACAGCCCAGCAACAGGCTGGGTCCTGTCGACCAATCGAAGCCCGGTCTGCCTCTGCGTCTCAGCCAATGGGAGAGGCAGAGGAGGGGGGTGTGCAGAGGGTCTATGGGCCCGTCAAGGTGAATGCTCAGGGAGGCGTGATCAGGAGCATTTACTTCCTGGTTAGGTGGAGATGGTGTTTGAGGAGGAGGGGAATTTCTGTTACAGGATAATAAATAAAGAGATTTATGTTTAATGATGCGCAGGAAAATGGAGAAGCTATGAGTCTTTTGTGTTGAGTCCATGCAGATTTTGAATGTCTATTTCAGTGCAGAGGTTTCTGATTGGGGAACAGTTCCAGCATCTACATGCAAACGAGGCGGATGATATACATTACAGCTGCTAATCTGGTATTTATGAATGAATGAATACATGAATGAATGTATGAATGAATCTCATGCATAAGACTTAAGCGAAGGATTATGGGGCATAAACACAAACCCATCATTGAGAAAAGCTGCGGTTTCCTGTTTGTACATGGTGTTGAATTTTGCATCAACGCTTTGGTGAATCAGTTTTTAAAGAGGAAAAATTAGAAAATTGCTCCAGTTATTCAGATAAACTCCAACAGCAACTTCTCCCATACTGACAACAACATTTTTGTTGTTGTGAATGCAGAACAGAAAAGAACACTGCAGTTCCTCCAGTGTCCACTTGGGGCTTGCTCCAAAAGCTAAACAAACCCAGCCGAAGCTGTTTTAAAATGCAAGCTTTTACAGCATGATAAACATGAAAACATGTGGTATCAAAAAATTTAGATTAAGGAGACAGCTTACACACCTGATCAAAATCTTAAGACCAGTAAGAAAATTGCATGAATTTGCACTTTGCACTGTTGGATCTTAGTAGAGCTTCAAAACATAAAAAGAAGAAATGGGAACAAGAAACCAAAAGTTTTGAGCAGGCAATTTATTAAAACAACAATTTAACTGAAATAGGCTGTTCATCAGCTCAAAAAACCTGAAAACCTCCTGGAATAGAGATTAAAGTGTAAAAAACGGACTCAGTTATAAGTAGTTCCACCTAATTCTTCTTTTTGCATTTTCAAACTATAGTAGAACCGTCCTAAAATTCGATAGTGCAAAATGCAAGTTCATGCTATTTTTTTAACACACCTTAAGATTTGCTCAAGGGTGTATCTTCTAAATCTAAATTTTATGATAGTTCCACTTGTGTTAGTGTTTATCGTCCTGTAAAAGCTTGCATTTTAAAACAGCTCCAGCTGGGTTTGTTTGACTTTTGGAGCAAGCCCCCAGTGGACACAGGAGGAACTGCACTGTTCTTTTCTGTTCTGCTTTCACCTTCAACACTTCGTAGATATCCTTCCCTCTTTCTTAATTTCAATATTATTCAAGTTTCATAGTATTTTTTGAAGTTAAAATCACATTTTTTTCTGTCACTTGTTGATCTTGGATCTATTTTTGCAGCTTCTTCAATCAGCGTGTAATTTTTTGTCTTTTTCCAGAGAGTTCCTCAAACTCCTTGGGTAAAGCTTATGGCTGAACAAACAGTGCACTACATCTTTCTCTTAAAAATTCAATATCCCTGCACTAAAAGGTCCCACTCCCCTAAACATTACATAACAGCAGTTAGATGAAGCTCTGAAAGCGTTATATTATTTTTATGCTGCATATGTTGTGTGTGTGCTTTATGTGCTCCACTCAAAATGTGTTACTACCACATTCCATACCAGTCTCCTTGATCACATGACCTGCTCAGTCAGGATACGGTTGCTAGGTAACACCCTCCATCCCTCCATCCCTCCCCTCCTCCCTGTGTCCCTCCCTTGCTGTGGCTTTTAGCCCATGAAACAGTGATTGTGTGGGTGGAAAGGGGAGATCGAAGTTTATTTATAGAAGCCACGGCAAAGAGGGGAATTACGTGTTGGATCTAAAATTAAACTTGCCATCTCCCCTTTCTCCTGCTCTTCCCCTCTCTCTGTGTTTTTTTTTTTTGCTCACCCACTTTCTTTTTGGCGGATTCATTCATAGATGAGGTGGGGAGAGGGTGAGATGAGATGACAAGGCTGCGTGAGGACTGTGGGAGGAAGAAGCATGAAGATCCAGTGGAGAGGGTTGTTGGAGTTATAATCCAATACAGAGATTCTAATTAAATTCAAATAAGATTGGAAAAAAACTTGATGAAAGCAGGGTAATAAACTCATCTTAAACATGTAAACGCTTTAATATACATTCTATGGTGAATTTCTTCTTTATATCTATAAGTTACAGAGCAGAAGAGATTTACGGCCCTGACAAAAGAGCTTCCGAAACCCAAACCATAAACTCCTAAATCATACACTTTCTCCATTAACGCTCCTGTCACAGCAGCCTTCACCTAAAATTAAATCACCCCGCAGACACAACGCTCTATCCCAGAGTAGATTAATTTCAGACACGCCGTGCAGGAAGCGGTGCCATCGGACTTTTAGCCACAGCTGTCCCTGTTACAGACAGACAGGGTGACAGGATGACAGCGAGAGTGTGGAAGCTGAGGGAGAGTGTCATATATAGATAATAAATAGATAGTAGCACGGCCTGTTCATGTGAAGTATTTCATCCATTCTGTAGGATTGGCAGCTTGTATTTTAAACATAAACATTACAGTGTTGGGACATTTTGTTCTGTTGTTTCTTTGCAGGTTTTGGCTGAGAAATGTCAGTCGTGACTCTTTGTGTTGATTCACAGCTGAGTTAATTCCAGGCTTTTTAGAGAAGCTTCTGAACGGGTCACAGCACTTATTGTCATTTTGAAAATGACTTTCTCTCAAAATGACAATGAGTTTTAGCTGCGACAACAGCAGCACTGTTTACTGTCCATACCATACTCTTTACTGCACAACATAGTGTCATCAGTGTCGTCAAAATATATGATATATCACCTTCTCAGTGCTCTGTCATCTCACCTGCTATCAGAGTCGGGAAGAGTGACGTGCAGTGAATGTAAGTGTAGCATAGCAAGACAGTTTGTTTATAGTTAATATCAAATAGGTGCTTTTTTCACACTATCAGGGTTAAAAGCAGCAGCTTCCACATCTGTCCTCAGCTTTGTCTTCAGGCAGAACAGGTTCTCACTTTGTTTTTGAGGTCTAAGTTTCGATCCGATCGCCCATTTTGTTGTTTATTTCACATCTTTCTTCCCATTCCATACGATTTCATGAGCTGCCATAAAACTTGAAACAGTCTTAGTGTAATGTCCCAGTAAACCTTTGCTCAAAGTTTTCTCCAGAAATCGCCCTTTTTCTCTTTCTGAGGCGGACCATCTTCACAGAAGACTTTGTACTTGCTCTGGAAATGTCTCTAAACATCACTTTTCGTTGATGTACATCTTGGAAAAAGATTATTCAAGCCTACAAAAAAGGCAAAACGCAGGAGGAGGACAAACTGTGAGCCGCTGCACATGAGGTGCGGCATGTCAACAGATTAAATAAATGTCCTGTAATATTATTTGGTCATCGAAGGAAACGTAAAAGATGGAACCTCTGTGCAAAAGCTAGTTATTAAAATTCTGAACCAATATGAAAAGAAGCACTTGCAGGAACTATTATAGATCGATATCAATAATTAACAGATACAGTTGTGGCTAAAAGTTTACACCCCCTCCAGCAGAATTTTCTGATTTTTGGCCTTTTCTCAGAAAATATGAACGGTAACACAAAAACCTTTCTGTCACTCATGGTTAGAGGTTGGGTGAAGACATTTATTGAAAAAAAATACTCTGTTTAAATCATAATGACAACAGAAACTTACAAAAATGACCCTGCTAAGAAGTTTACACAACTCTGTTGGTTTTGTTCTGATAAATGCACAAAAGTTAACACAAATGTGTTTGAATGTCTCCTAAAGGTAACCATCCTCACCTGAGATCTATTTGCTTGTAATCAGTGTGTGTGTGTGTGTATAATAAATGAACAGGGTCATAGTTTAAGTTTCTGTTGTCGTAATGATTTAAAAAGAGTAAACAGTTGTTGGTTAAAAAATGTCTTCATCCAACCTCTAACCATGAGTGATAGACAGGATTTTGTGTTATCATTCATATTTTCTGAGAAAAGGTCAAAAAAATCAGAAAATTCTGCTGGAGGGTGTAAACTTTTGGGCACAACTGTATCAACATGATTAAGACTCTTTGCAAACACAAATTGTGTTCATGGAGGAAGAGAAAGACAGAGACAATTTGGTGAGAGTCTGTTCTCATCATTTCAGGGAGGGAGAATTCAGCGAACAGTCTGATGACGGAAACTCTAAAAAATATCACAATGTGTATCCCAGGAAACAAAAAAAAAATAGAAAAGTATTATTTTTTTCTTAATGTCATGCAGCCCTAATCCTGAACAAGGTGTTTCACACTTCAACCAAAACAAGCTACTGCTGTTATTTAAACAGGATTACCGTAGAAAAAAGTTTTCTCTGTGCTTGTCCCTCTATGTACTTACAGAACATGTCACACAAGACAAATGTGGAGACATTACAGAGCACGTCCCAGTGCTGCTTCTCCCCATTACCCTGAAGGAAAGGTCCAACAACCCCATCAGCGCGAGCAGTTGTGAGCTTTAGAAAAAGGAACAAAAAAGGCCAAAACAAGGCCAACTCATTCCTCAGAGACTGTGTAAGTGTGTGTGTGAGTTAGCAGCCTAAAGAGCTGTTTGGAAACATTGTTCTGTTTCCTGAATCCCAAATGTTGGACTCCACTTCTCAGAAACAGGCTCATTCAACCTTTTTCTGACCAATTTTTTCATCAGTGCTACTTACATGGTGCCTGGTTTCAGAAAGTGTCATCTCAAGACAAAAATAATGTTCCATGACTACTTAATATCTCCTCTTCTCTCCTGCTCAGCCAAGCCTCATGTGGCTCTGCTGGGGGAAATCAACCGATCCTATCTCAAGGTCTTATCAAATCTGCTGTTCCTCGCACCACTGGAGCCGCACCATGATGAATAGACAGAGACTTCCTCTACAAGGTCAATCCTGACACCCATAACATCAGTTAGTGTGTGTTTGTGTTTGTGTGAGTGTATATGAATGTGTGTGTTTCCCAGGGTAACAGTGATGGCATTTGTTTGCCGGCCAAATGAAACATCAACATTATGGGAGATAAGGAGAAGGAGACAGAGATGGATGTCTGAGGCGACTCCATTACCCAGGTGAGTAGATCTGAAGGAGTGTACGGCAAAACACTGAATGTCCTCTAACCAAGACAGGCGTGTGGGTTGTTTATTTCAACACACTGATACACCCAGAGCTCTTATTTGAAGTAGAAAGTCCAGTGAAGGCAGTTGAGGGGTCATATCATGCTGGGTTGTGTTATTTTACATTACATTGCATTGAATTGAATTAGCTCACATTGTGTTGCATAGCACTGCTTTGTGTGGCGTTACGTTACCTTTGTTTCCATTACACTTGGAGTTGCACAAAACCTAAATATCGCAATAACAAAAATGGAAATGGAAATACCAAAAATTTTGAAAAACCTCTCAAAATTGGAAACACCTTTTCTTACAAAATCCCGTCACTGAATGAAATGTGCCTTTATGAACTCTTAATCCTCTCCCAAAAGTCTCTAGTAGTTAGCAGCTGCCCCACTTACTGACTCTGGCTTTCATGTTTAAACGCCTCTGCCTTCGCCTCCCAACAACATCAGCAACAACAGTTACATTCATCAATTTGACGGCTCAGCTCTTAGGATGTTTGTGGTAACCATGGTTACCATCGGTTACAGTCGTCCTTCCTTCTTCCAGATTCCACTTGCATAATTTTACTGGAATTGTGAGCAAACCAAGTCCCAACTGAAACACAGGCAAAGCACAATTGAACTTAATACGAACTTCAGAAACATCACTTTTATTTCGTGAAGAAGTGTAATGGAAATGCAACTACTGTTTTACATCACTTTGTGTCACTTTACATTACTTTTGCATCATGTTACATTATCCATGACATCAGAATTATGTTGTGTCACACTACAGTATACATTATGCTGTATTAGTTTATCTAATATGGCATCATTACCTTCAATTGTATGAAACTATATTTCATAGCATCATATTTTGTTATGTTTTGTAACATTAACATTATGTCACATTGCAATATACTCAGTTATGTTATGCCACTTTACATAAGGAATTGCAATAAAACACTGCTTTAAAAATCAACGTTGCATACGATTACCTCACCTCTTGTTTCAGTATGTTCAGCAGTAATCTGTCCTCAGGGATAAAAATGGTAGTTATGTTGCTTTTATTTATTCAGTTCTTGTCAAAATACTGACAGATATTTTCAGAAATTACATCATAAGAAATTCAATGTGCTCTAAGCTCAAAAAAATTAAGTCCATACCACTTGATTATGGAGGTGTCCCAGTCCAATATTGATATTGAATGTGGTATGCTATGATATCAACAAAAGATTTTCCTGTGGTGGCATAGAACTGGGGAATTTTAATTTATTGGTATTAGTCAATGCTTATGGCTGCAATATTGGTGTGTAGAGTGACAAAGCTGTATCTGGACACCTCCTGTTTATCATGTGTTTGGCACATTTTTTCAACTGAAAAGAAAACAGTTGACCCACTGCATTGTTTTCAGCTTGTCCTGGTGGCCACACTTGGTATTGCAGCCAAAAAGCGTCTCCAAAACCACTATTATTTAAAGATATGTGTCTATAAACAGAAAGCCTCCAGCTATGATTGGGACCACTAATAACTTTCGTTTTGGTATTTTTCAGCCCTTTTGGCTGTATATTTGCAGAATTTTCTTCTTGTACTTCAGTGTTAGTCTATAGCCAAGCAGGAGACGTGTCCTCAACACTGGAAACTTTTGGCATACGTAACTAAAACAGCAACATTTCTACCTTGATGATCCACCCCTTCTTCATAAAATTAATGTAAGAAAAAAGCAGCACAAAAAAGAAACAAAGAAGAGACAAATTTGGATATTCAAATAAACAATAAAAACCTACAATATGTCTTCATTTACAAAAGAGTATAGCAAGCAACCTCTACTGATTAGAACGTGAAAAAGGAATACTGAACCAAAGCATTATGGGAAAGTAGATAACATAGCCCAGAAATCCCTTTTTCATCTCCTCTCTAACACAATCTCTTTCTTTAACCCTGCACTACATGTTGCTTTATGAATTATTTACACACTGGAGGACAAGGGAAGCCTCTCAAACAATAGTAAGTCAGCTTGGCTTCAATATCTGTAATGTAAAGATAATGCAGTTTCATACCAGAGTGACTGCAGACATGTCATCCCTTATTCATGATCCATATTACTCCTAACTCAACATGGAAATTATAATTCTGTTCTCATCAGCTTTATGCCACAAACCCAGCTGACACGTTCCTGTTTGATATTCCGGCATTAGAGAGCTGAGAATACAGCGTTATCATACAATGTGATGTGTTGACATGCTGCTAAATGATCCGGTTCAGAGCCCAAATACAAAAGAATGAGCAGTTGAACCTGTTACGTAACACTCCTAAGTAACAGGTTGTTGCAACATTCACACCTTTTAGTGATTAACATTTGAGGCGTTTGGTGATTTCAGTTGCTCAGTGTTGCATCGTGAGTCATTCGCCCCTTCCTCACCTCCACCCCTCCCTCCATCTTGTACTCCCCGGCTCACGCTGGGAATTATGCAACACACTGCAGGGCTGTCAGGATGTCAGGAGGAATGCAAGGAGGAGTGTGTGAGTGTGTGAATGTGATGGCAGTAGATGGATGGAGAGGGGAAAAAAAAGACAGATCAGAGTGATCATGAGAAGAAAAAAAAGTAAGGATGGGATTTCACCATCGTTACACAAACTTCTCCCTCCTTCATTCATCATTTCCATCACCTTCACTCTTTTACCATCAAGGTCGTTCACAAGGACGGTCTAGCTCATTTTCTGGCCTCTGATTGGTTGATTTAGGGGAATGGGGCCTTAAAGAAACAGTGGCACATCAGCAGCCATGTTCACTCCAGTGTTGAGCAGCAGCTGGAGGAGGTGTGACGGTGTTTGAGAGGTTCTGCCTCACACACATGGAATTTCCCAAACTGCCTTTTTCCCCTGCTGAAATATTTAGTGTGAGGAGTAAGATAGCTCAGGGATGTTGTTTTAGGGACTTCAAAGTGAAGGAAATGTCAGAGTGACATCCTGCTTTCACCATCTCAGTTATAGTGTGTTTATGGAAACATCACTTTGATTCACAGCTTTTTCGCCTCTTATGAGACAAGTGAAATCACGTTTTTGTAACTCAGTGCCAATAACCAGGAAAAAAAATGAATCTATAAGTAAGACAAGCATATTTTAAGTTTGACCCTAACAGATTTGGAAAATTTGTAGGTATGTCCCAATCATAGACTGTATATAGACTGGACTTCGTGGCTCCGCCTGTCAACATTCTACGATTTTGAAGCCAAAAAACCCGTCACGGGAGCCGCCATTGTGCAGCCAGAGTCTGCGCAGTAGAGAATTTCCAGTAGAGCCAAGTAAACAAGAGAAATAAAAATATTTATTTCTTCTACTTTAGAAGGTTTAGTCTCCTTTTGGCTCTCTTTCCCGAAGTTTCTTATATCCCTGATAAAAACTACTCACGAACGGCAGCTGTCAACTATCATAAAACGAAACCTATAACACGGTTTTTAACGTCCAATGACTAATGAAAAACCAATTTCTTAGTAAAAAAAACACTTGAACACAATGCAGCTAAATTACATCGTCATACTACCTTAGCGTAAAGACGAGAGAAACGTTTCTTCCAGGTATCGTAATTTTTTATACTTTTCCCGGCTCATATCTGGAATACATGGGGAGGCGGGGCTTGTGACATATACTACAGCCAGACACGAGGGGGCGGGGCATCTGTCAGAAGCTTCAGTTGTACATCCACGAACATCGTTATGTCCACTGATTATACAGTCTATGGTTTCAATCCGCATTTTTTTGCCCCCTATCCTGATTGTATGGTATTAAGTGTCTGCCAATACCAAGTCCCAATCAGATTCTTAGATTTCTAAAGTTGCTCAAAGGACAAGAAAGTGAATCTGCATTCATTTTTGTTTCTTTTTTTTAACAATAAGGAACAGTGGTAATTGATTGTCACGATATGCCTTGAGTTTATTAATTCAATTTGTCTGAGTCCTGTTAGTTTTGATGTTAAAGTCACTTAATATATCATTTTGACATTAGACACTAACAAAACTATCTCTTGTTTTTCTTCTTTTGTTGAGAAGTTTATCACACCCCAAGCCAGTTTACATCTTCAACCAACCCAAATCATCCCAAACTGGACAAAAGTCTGTCATCAAACTCATCACATCATTTCTGAATCACTTCACGTGTTGACACCGACTGTGCTGTACAGCTGTAGTGAACCAGGATGTGAAAAGTATATGAACAGCAGGACTTTCGGTGGATAACATCCAACATAAATCTGCATCCCACTTTCTTCTTTTTCTGTTCTTCTGGAGAAGCTTTTCCTTTCTTAGAGTCAGTTGTTTTAGGATGTTTTGATCACATTGAACACTCCATGTTCTTTCGTTTTTGCCTTTTGGTACCAAATGTCCCTTGAGAGTTACCGTAGGGTGCTTTAAAGCAGATGTTGTTACTGTAATGTGTCTTGTCTTCTTCAGGTGTTGTCTTCATGGGATGCTCACTTCACATCCTGTTTCTGTCTTCTCCTGTTTTAAGAGACTTGGCTTTGACTTCAGAGTTAGTAAAAGAAACTCAACTCTAACTGGTGCACTTATCTCAATTTAGATCAAAATATTTGAAAGAAGTAGTCAGAATGTTTCTGTTTTATGTAATTTCTTGGTTATCTAATCTGCAGAAAATAATCTTAAAATCACAGCCAGTTCTTTCTGTAAATGTTAGTCTCCTCGCTTCAGTGGAGAAAAAAACCCTCGTGCTGGATCTCCAGTTACTGCCGGAGCGTCGGCTCGGCCTGTGTTTCTATTATGAGATGTGATTGGAGCAGAAAGTGCAGCGAGCGTGGGCGGAGGAGAAAGAAGCTGAAATGGTGGGAATACATACATGCAAAGACACACAAAAACACAAGTAAGAACTTTAATATACGTGAATTATTAATTTAAGAGTGCAGCACTTCATTAAAGAAGAGTACCTGAGAAGTTTGCTTGTGGTTGCAGAGGCGAGAGAGTTACATAACTATTAAAGACAATTTGGATCCAGTTTGGTGTTTCATAACATGAGCTCTGATGTGAAATACTTTGTGACTAAAGATTGAAAGGAAAGCTTGTGACTTTATTAAATGTTTGACCTCAGGACTGACAAATCAAACTTCCACTCCCCTGCAAAGACACACGACAAAAGAAACTGAGGGAGGAAAAGAAAAAAACAAAGAGACCTGACACGACCTCTTGGAAGCTAATCTATGGAAAAAACAAACTCATCTCTTTCTTGAACTACTGCCTTCGAGGTCTGAAGTTACAATGACAGAGAGAGATGGAGTGAGGAGAAAGGGGTGAGGAAGCGAAGAGAGAGATACGACAGCTCGAGGGCGGGTAAGGTACGAGCGAAGAAGAGAAAAGGCAGAAAGATGATTTGTTCCACTTGAAAGAAAGAGGCCACTGAAGTGGAACATGATATTAAATGTCTCCGAGATGTTTGCTCATAAACTTTTGTCTGTACCAACTCAGGTTTCACATCCAAAACAACTCATGCATGTTTTTTATGACGATGCTTTTTAAAAAAGAAGTTCATGAAACAAGAGAGCTGTCCGTGGTGCTGATCCTGGAGCCTCAGGGGAAAGTGGTGACACATAAAACAACTCAAGCTTCTAGTTACTTTGCTTCTGGTGACGTTTCTCAGCTGCTACCCTCAGTCTCTGACATAAGCTGCTGGAAGTCGCTATTGTGCTTCGATTTTTGTAATTTTGAAAGCTTTAAGATAAGGAGTTAATCCAACTTGTTGTCCGAACCTGACAAGTTTTTCAGTCAATCCAGCTCTCCATGAGGGTTGTTTACTTTTTTTAATGTTATACTTTTGGTCTTTTTCTGCCTTTATTTGAGGTATTTTTTAAGTCTAAGTGGCATCAACTACACACCACAAGTCTTTGCAGCAGGAAACAGTCACAGTAACGGGTGAGATTGGGGAATAACGTGGGAAACAGGCCACATGCTGGATTCAAAGTGGGGCCACCCACTCAAGGGCAAACCTCATGGGGTGCAACCCAGACAACTACACCATCTGCGCCCCACTCTTCCTGTCCTCACTTCTGACAGACTCAGCCTCTCTGCTGCAATATTCTTATCACAGACAGTGAAACATTTATTCAAACTCAATTGTGTCACAATTTACTCAACTCTAATCAACAAAAGGGCCAAATTGTTGAAAACTACCTTTGCAAGAGGAACAATCCAAGAGGTGAAAAATGGCAAAAACAGCGAAAAGTTAATAGAAATAACATTAAGGAGGCAAAAATTGTCAGAATCAGAATCAACTTTAATCACCAGGTATGCTTGAACATAGAAGGAACTTGTTATGGTATACTGTGCTCTCTTGTATAAGGTAGTGGTAAGGCATAAAAGGTGTAATAGTAATAATAAAAATTTGCATGAAGAGTATTATCAACAACTATAAACACAAAAACAACAATTGAAGCAGCAAAAATGGGTGAAAAGGGGCAAAAAACATTAGGAGAAAACTTGGAAAATGGTCAGAAGGTCGTAAAACGTTTCAGAGGCCTGACATTTCTGTTTAAAATATTCTTTTTTTTATTGATTTTAATCAATTTTCTAATTTTCTGAGACCTTGAATTCTGGGTTTCATCATCTGTAAGCCATAATTGTTAACCTTTAAAGAAATAAAGGCTTGAAATTTCACTTTTTTCTGAAAATGAGGGGCCAACATATTTAACTTTTTCATGATATCTTAATTTTTCTGAAGTACCTGTAGCTGTTTAACATTTTCAGGAGTGAGTCATCCTTCATGTATGTGTTTTCCTTGTTAAAAATGAGGAGAATTATCTAAAAAAAAAAAAAAGAATGTTACCCCCTTTGATACAGAAATTGATATTCACAATGCTTAAGATGGGGACCTGAATGTAATGGAACAACATATCGCTTTTGTGATACAGGGGAAAACAATCACAATGAGATGATTTTTGAAGTTGTTCAGCCCTACTCTGGATTACTGTTAATTACTCTTTTATGACAATACTCAGTTTCGAAAGCATTATTTAAGCTCATGTAAATAAGTTTTTAAGCAAAGTGTTGCTCTGGAGTTGTGTTGTGAATGGCTCCTGCCAAGTAAACTTTCAAATTAAACAAATTCAGACACCAGGAGATGATCCTCCAGGATACTTTTAAAGCATTACACAAATTTTTCCTAAATTATTGAGAAACTTGTTACTAGAATCAAATTACAATGTTTTATGCGTGTCTAGTATTTATCATTTTGAACATTTTTAGTGTTTTCAGCACTACTTCCAATTAAATGTTGAATTTAAATGTTTTGCATTTTGTCAAAATCTGTGTTTATTAGATTAGAGTTATACACGGTGTCTTAATTTTTTTCTTGTGGCTGCAGAATCAAACAACTAATATAGAATCATTTTAATGCGTACACTTGCTTTTGTGCTCATCTAGGTGCCATTTTTTGTAAGATTCTTCTTCTCTATCTTTACAATTACATCGATATGTAACAACAGAGACGGATCTGAGCTCTGCTGTCCAATCTAAGTATAGAACTTGTTTGTTTGTGTGTATATGTGTTTGTTCTACTGCTGGTACCTGTATACCATCATTATACCTGACCCATGAAAACACCGGTCATATTAGCTATGTGCATTCACTTATCATGTGTATGTTTGTGTGTTAATGTGTGCTTGTGTGCTTTTGTGTGTGTGTGTGTCCATGATTATATCTGCGGGACATGTCTGCACTTAGTGATGCGAGGATAATGTTCATAAGAGCAGTCATGGAATCCTGTACTCACACAATATTCCCATTACACGCTTTGCATCCTGTTCTGCTAATACACATGCCTACATGTGTGGCAGGTTTTTCAATTGTGTATTTATGTCAGATTTTAAAGGATGAGGTAACAATCACCTCAGAGTCTCCTGCTGATCTGTCACGAGCGCCATTGTACGTCCAAGTAGAGCATTCATACTGTGGCATTTACGGGGCCTGTGAGCTAAAGGTTAGAGCATGTGACCTGAATCCCCTGACACGCTCCCTCTTAGAGCCTTGGCAGGAGAAACTAGGAAGTAACACCCTCCACTGCATCAGTGAGTACCACAGAGATCCCCCGAGCAAGGCACTTAACCCGCAGCAGCTCCAGGAGGGAAGCTAAGTGTCACCAGCCCCAGATGCAACACTTAGACTGAACTAAGGGCAGCGTCACAGGGCTCCATAACTTAACATAACTCACTCCTCTTTTTTGGTGGTAAAATTATATTTGGGGGGATTTTATAAAATTCACCAATTTGTCCTGGTTTTTCTCCACTTGTTCTACAAACCATTGACATTTATAACAAGGCAAAGCTGCATTGAGCCACTGGCATTGTTCCGATCAACCTGTCAAGATGTTGAGCAGGAAAACATGCACTTACTATTTGCACTGGGCTCTCAGACAGAAAATACAGATATACAGTAGTAACCCTCTTTTCTTTGGAGTTGTGACCAGTGTTAAGAATGTTTTTTTTTATTTTGGCTGACATTAAGAAAAATTTTGTGATTAAAAAATCTAAAATTTGAGAAAAATGTTTAAAATTGTGGAATACAGGTCAAATTCTTAAGCTAAAAAGCCGAAGTTATGCAATAAGAGTCAAAATTTGCAATATACACTCAAGATTTTGAGTTAAAAGATGAAATTTTGAGCTATATAGTCAAAGTATAGAATGAAAAAAAAATTAAATGTAAAGATAAAAAGTTAAAATTGCAAGAAAAAAAGTCAAAATTGTGAGCCAAAGGGTTAAAGGTATGGGATAAATGTCAAAATATTGACATTAAAAGTCAAAATTTGAGACAAATTGTCAAAAATTATGAGAAAAAAGTTGAAACTCTGACTTCATCTCAAAATTTTTGAGTTTATAAGTGCAAAAATAAGGAAATCCCAACAAAGCCAGTTCTTGTTTCCTATATTCATCACTGGTGTAAATGGGCTTCAGCAAAGTATTAAAGTTTACATAATGGAAACTGTTTATTCATCCAAACAGAAAAAGAGTAAATGTATGTGTAAATAAATGTATAAGCTATGAAGCTACTTTGTCGTCCTCAAGAATTGGTATTTGGATTTGTGGTCCTTTATTGGGCTTCTAGAGCATGGTCACCCTTAATTATGTCCACAAGGATTTGGTTATTCTACCCTTATATTAGTATTGTAAAAGAGAAGTGATGATTTAAAGCTGCTTTTATATCAAAAGTGATTATTGATGAAATCCTAGACTGACTTTCTTGACTGATGTATTTAAAAACTGACTCCAAAACAACATTTTCATGATGGAAATTTGTTTTTAAATTATTAAATCTTGCAGAAATTAAAAGCCTCGGGTGATAAAATCCATTCTCTCTATCATTAAACTCCTTGTGATATTTTTCAGACAGGAAACTCACTTTGATGTTTTTGTCTCACAGACTGATCTGTCTCCTGCTGTGTGACAAACCGGGCTCAGTTCCTCTAACAATCCTCACATCCCTGTGGTTTTAAGAGAAGAGGTGTTTGCTTTGGTCTCCAACCAGTGTTGTTTTCGTCAACGATGACGATGACGAAATTATTTCGTTGACGCAACTTTTTTTCATGACGATAACGAGACGTTGACGAGCTAAACACGGTTCTTTGATGACGAAAACATGACGAGACGTACGTGAGTTTTCGTTGACGGGACGAGACTAGACGAAAATGTTTGTGGCTGCTCTGTCAGACGTTCAAAATGTGTGATATTTCTGCCTATTGTGCGTGTGATCTGTCCGTCAAAAGCTAAAAAATATCAGCGATGATTCTGCATCCTATGTTTGGTCACACCCACCACCTGACGTTCAGCGCACATTCTGCACAACACACCTGTGGTCTCCATGATTATGTCCATATNACTTACACTGCTGAGCTTATGTTTGAATGTGGAAACTGTGGAGAACAGAAAACTGCATGTGGATCACTTTGATGATTTACTTTAATTCCGTTTCATGCTACATGGAGAGTTTCTGCAGTTACTCAGCTCTGTGAAGGTAAGAACTATAAGTTTATGTACACTCAGAAAATCCACAGGTTTTTGAGCAAAACTTTTTGAGCTCGGACATCAGACTGCAGCGGTCTCTGTGTCCGTCGCTACTAGCTAGTACACACACACACACACACACTCAGCCCCTCCCTCCTGCTTCACTGAACCCCTCGCTCTCAGATGCATTCACTGACTCTTACAACAGTAGGAATTCAAAATATTAAGAACAAACATGAGCAAAAGTGAACTGCTGTTCTTTAAACATAAACTGTTGCAATACTACCCATAATTCGTGATATCCAATCATTAAATTATTTCGTTATCCTGAATTATCCCTTTATTTCGTAATAATTATTAAAACATAAGTCAGTATAACAAAATAATTGGATAAGTCAGTGAATGCATCTGAGAGAGCAGGGCACAGTGTGTGTAGCGGTAGCGACTGACAGACTGCTTGAGTGTGATGTCTGAGCAGGAGTTTTGCTAAAAAACCTGTGGATTTACTGAGTGAATGTAAACTTATAGTTCTATCCTTCAGAGAGTTCAGTAATTGCAGAATCTCTCCATGTAGCATGAAATAGAATTAAAGTAAATCAAATGTTGTGACCTAATATAACTTAAGACTAATGCTTTCTTCTTTTTTTTCTTTTTTATTTGCTAAAACAACAAAAAAAAAACATTATTGAGTTTTTGTTCTGATTTTGATCTGATTTTGGACAAACGCAAAAGCAGCTGATTTTGACCTGATTTTGGAAAAACTCAAAAGCAGCTGATTTTGACCTGATTTTGATAGTGTATATCTTTACTGATTTTACACTGATTTTGATTATTCGTAAAAGCAGGTTTTCTGATTTTGATTCTGATTTTGTAAAATAGCTGCCAAAAACAACACTGTCTCCAACAGGTAAGGGCGAAGCTGTTTTCATGATTGCAGTTTCTTTTCACATCTGTTACCAGCGGGGATTTCAACCATCGTCAAGAGACAAAACCACACAATTAATCGACTTTATTCTTTCTGTTTTTACCTCCTCCATCTGTTCATCCTGTTTCCATGTCCTCAGTTGTGTTTCCTGTTAGCTAGATGATTTGGGAGCCACGGTTACCTGGTGCTTGTTACCATGGTGACCAGGTCTCTGAAATGTTTCTGCTCTACATCTCTGCTCCTCTCTCTGACCTGAAAGCACAGTCTTTGTCTTTGTCTTTGAACCTTTAGGGAAGGATGTACTGAGCATTTTAGTTTTCTCAGCAGCCCCTGCACTCACCTGGAAGCTGCCCAGAGTCATCGACCACGAGGAGGAGAGCAGAAGAAGAAAAGGAGGAGAGGTAGGAGGTGGGTTGCAACACACAAGAATGGAAAACACAATCCAGGATGCTTTGACATGGAAATCCATCCTTGAACTCTCTATACTTTTCAGCCTGGAGGTGCTCTGTGAGCAATTATAGGCTTGTTGTTCTGACTTGCTCACAGTGATTTTCTGTCTTTATCTCACAGATCTGACACTGAATGACAGAGCCTATGAGGTGAAAAACTTTATACTGTTCATAAACACAATTATGTTGGATTTTTGGCTAGATTTAATCACATTAAGCTAAATATTTCAGGTTTTTAAATCAGCAGCATTAATGGAAACAAGCAAACCAAAAACCAAGACTTGACAGGAATCTTAAACTTAAAGTAATAGATAAAAGTCAGGAGGCTGAAAAAGACCGGATGTCAATGGTGAACAACTGCACCTATTCCAATGTAAAACATATAATGTGTGAGGGAGAAAAATCATTCTAGACCACGAGTTCTAAAAGGGCTGATGTGAAATGTCTTCCAAAATCAAAAAAGTATTTACAATGGCATCCGTTACTGTAACAAAAAAAAACGTAACAAAAATAGGGGTTAAATTTGATGTAAAACTATGCAAACAGAGAATTTTACATCAGTTTTCACATTTCTGTGTTGATGCAAGACCCTTGAGGTGACTAAACCAGGATAAAAGCAGCAAATTAATTTTGGAATCACACCAAAATGTGCTCATAGGTGGTCCAATTATCTACAAATCACCTGAACAAACTACGGCCTTTTGTTTGTTTTTATCTGCTTTTCAGGATTGGCATAATAGTGTATTCCCATCGCAGAAGGTCACTGGTCTCAGGCATCACTATTTGGGGTTTTTGGGCTCAAAGGTTTGGGAACCCCTGCTATAGTCTACTACTATCGAAGACCTGGTTGGGGATAAAGCAAAAGTTGAGTGTTTCAGTTTCAGGGGCAATGAAAGGTGGATCAAAATGTGGTGAAAATGATACTTTGTTAACAGGGTGTCTGCACATCCTTGAAAAGTCTTAAAGTCTTGAATTTATGTATCCAAAATTGAGGTCTTAAAATGTCTTAAATTCATTAAAGATGTTACTCAAAGGTCTCAAACTTGTTGGGGCAGGACTAGTTAATGATATAATTTTTTTCATTTCTTGTGGGACTTTTTGAGAAGGAGATATAGAGAGGCTACTTTCATACTAGCTGCTGATACAAATTATTATCCACATGCTACTTAGCCACCCTGCGACTATAGGTAAAAGCAAATTTAATGAGGTTATTTCGCTGGGTGTTGTCCGTTTTTCAAATTTGGCTCACGTCTGTTGCCAACCCAGATGAGGCCAGGTGCTTTCTGTGCAAAAGGACACACATGTGTGACAAGCACAAAACCAGTGAACAAGTCTCATTGAGTGACACTCATACTATGATTGGGTTGTTATACAGTGGGATCCCCCAATCATCCCTTATATTCATAGTGTTTTTGGTCACAAATTTCATTCAAGGTGGTATTGAAAAGGTGTTAAGAAGTCCAAAATTTGACTTGCTGAAACCTGCAGATACCCTGATTAAGGAAAAGATGCAAATGCAGTGTAAGGACAGGGGTTTGATCCTAAGGCAAGACACAGGATATAGAAAAATTACAGTGACTAAGTGCTTAAAGTGGTCAGAAAGACAGCAAAAGGCTCTATCTACTAATTTATTCCACTTAGCACTTCCAAAAAGTTTGCATACTTAGCTTCCCAAGACATCATTCCAGTGCAAGGATAGCCAAGATACAACAGCACTTTACTGTTTTCTACAGAAAATATCTCAGAGAACACAGTTGTCAGGAGTCTAAATTCCCTTTTTTTTGGCTCCAACTCTTTTGCCATTTTCCAAAGTGGCAGCCCTCATTTCAGAAATTATAACATTTCTCCAGAAACTCGTGGGTGACGTCAAAGAGACGACATCTATGTTTGATGCAGTCTGTGGTGAATCCACAGACTTTATTTCATGATGTCCAGTTGTGTCTTCACAAGTAACTCCCTCATGCCATCCATGACCCCCTGCCAGCAACAAGATACATTCACAAACTGCAGTGGTAAAATATTAAAGGATGATGTTTTATAGTTCACTTTTTCTAGGTCAGTTTTTTTTTGTTGAACTAACTACCAAGTGTGATCTCCCTACTGTCTCACCACGCTTTTGGTCCGGTGAGAAGCGTAACACTACCTCCCGTCATAACTAGGGTAGACCTGTGTCACCGACGGAGCCTAATTTACGAGTTTGTTTGTGTGTGTCCGTACGTGGGTATGGTTGCTCGGACGTGTTCGTTTGTGTATGTTTGTAAAGCATAGCAACACACACGTCCATGCAGTGACAACACACTCACTAGATCACTGTCTCATTAGCGTGTGTGTGTTAAGTAATCCAGTGTGCTTTCCCTTCATCACATACTTACTCTCCATGGTCGTGTTTGTGTATGTGTGTGTCTGTGTGTGTGGATGGCAGCTGCACAATATTCATAGCCTCCTGCTCCATCTTAAGGCTCTGAAAACAGCAGTATAATTGTCTAATCTCCCACAGCAGGTGGTGCATACAGAAATACCACCTTTGTCCAACCAGGAACAGCACATTGTTTCCATGTGATTCCTGTTTGCAGTTATTCTGCATGTGTGTACTCAGGCTGTTGGATTCATTTTTCACATTAGCAGGGTGAAAGCCATCTTTATTCCAGTGTGATGCAGCAGAGAGAAACAGCTCAGGCGTGCTGTCATTTCACTTAATTCTCCTCCCTCCTTTTTTTTTGTGCCTCACTCTTTCTAGTCTTATCCCCAGCTCTCCACTCTCCTCATCACTCCTGCTCTCCTTTCTCTGAACCGCTGGCACAATTAAAACAATCCCATGTTTTTGTAAGCTGTCCTGATGCTCACATCTGTTCAAGAAGTGAGGACGTACTAATGCACAGTGTGTCCTGCATTCAGGGAACAGTCTGTTTGTGACAATTTTCTCCCCAGATGTCAGTGATAGTGCAGATGTGCATTTTGTTGACATCTTTTTCATAGCCACAGGAAAACTGCAGAGTTAACAGCTGCTGACAATTGAATGAAAATAATTTCATTTCATCTCCTGACTTTAAATACATTTGTAGAAATTCATGTTAGTTTGAGCCACATTGGAAAATGCCTGAACACTTTAATCTTGACAGTATCGATTGCTATTCTGAAATATTTTCTAATACCAAGTTTCAAAACATGTTGTTTGTTACGTTTTGTTATTGTTACTCGATAAATGTGCAAATGTGAAAATTGTCGAAATAGTAATAGCTGGTAAATATAGCAGGTAAATGTCTTCCAAATAAGAAGTGCAGACCTGTAGATGACTTCAGCTTAACTACAACAAGCTCAAGGTCCCAAACAACTCAAAGCCTATTTTGGTAAAACAATAAAACAACTCATCAGTGTCACCTGATGTGCGATTTTGACTTGTTTTTTTTTTTCATTTATGTCCACAGATATCTAAATCCATGCATCAATTTTATATCCATTTACTTATAAACTCAATAGAATTTTATTGAAAACCTGTAAAGCTACTCTTTTGTTCACAGAAAATTCACAGGATGATTTGAGAAGGGACTTTGATTGACAGTCTTGTAGTGGTACGAGAACTAATAAACAGGATAACAAATACCCTTGTAAAACTCAAAGTATTTCACCCCATCGTTTTTTGGATGTACACATGACTTTTTTGCCATTTGCCATGAGCATTGAACATTAATCAGCCCAGTACTGAAGATGCCCAAAACATTTAGCTTTTAATACATCAATTAAAGTGCTCTTTGAGGGAAAAAAGTCATTTTTTATTTTGTTGTGAGACCAGGGAGTAAACTAAAGGCCTTTAAATCATATTTGCATCCCTACTTTTTCCAATCATGCATTAATACCTTTGATTCATTCAATTTTAATTCGACGTTGTTGTTTCTGAACAAGTAGAGATGTCGTATTTAACCCCTCATTAGATTGAAAAGGACAGGCGTGTTGCTTCTCCCGCGGATTGACACAGAGGGGAACGCTCAGTGCAGCGGTAGCCTGATCACTGCCGCGGAGGGAGAAAGCATCCGAAGAAGCAAGCGCCTGCTCTCCAGCTCTACTTTCCACCGGCATCATTCGCGCCTCACAGGGAGACGGTGAGGAATCACCAACGGCTGACGATAATTTTTACATTTTAAACCAAAAAAACTGAAGCATTTTTGAGTTTTTCCCGCACGGGGGGCAGCTTTGCTTCTTCGTTCATTCTAATTAGCCTTTTTAAAGTTACGGTGAAACCGTTTGGGTGAGAAAATCAGATATTTCAGGCTTTTAACTCAGCTTGATGATTTCTCTCGTCAAAGCAATATCCATCAACTGAAGGGGAGACATTTTTCCACTCATTATAAACAGTATTTGACCTGTTCTCCTTACGTTAACGACAACTGAATTCAACCTAGATTCATCTTCTGAGGGGAGAAGTCTGACAGCGCCAAAATGGGGGTAAGAGCTGTTTTTACTGTGATTTATGAGGCTTATTTGGTGTAAAAGTGACAGTTGTGTTACAGTTAACAGTAAACGGTGGATTAGGCGGGGTTAACGGTTAGTCAGCCGTTAATGTCCGTTAAAAAGAAGCTTAACGTGTGAGAAACCACAGGTGTGAGGTCGAACCACGTTAACAACAATAGTATTTATGCTTTGTTTTAACCAGGAAGTTGTAAAACCGTGGGGGAAATATACTAATCTCTATTGTTGCATTAATAATCATATGAAATGGACCCTTTTCATCCGTTCTATGAATCAATATTAACTCCACTTCACATCATTGTGCTGCAGAAAATGATAATTGTGATTAAAGGATAATACAGGGGATGTTCTGTGCTTTTTGGGGACCACAATTGTCTGGATTAGACTCATCCAGAACCGGTGCAGGGTGGTTATAATAATGCTCCTCGCGTAGTATTTCAGTCTCCATTGCCTTTTAGCATCAAAATATGTATGAGACTGCTGTTGCTGTAGCATATTGTGGGGTGAAACTGCATATTTAATGTTTTAAACTGCATAATAGCCTGTTTTAAAGCTGAAATATCTTCATTTTTTTTCAGCAGAGGGGAAGCTATGCATGCAAATTCACGTTCTCAACATTTCACATCCCCACAGATGAATCCTTTATCGTGGCAGCAAATACACATCGAGGATGTCATGAATTGCATTATCTGGTAATGCAATTCAAAAGAAAAGCATTGAAGCATACCTGCGAATTACCGCAAGTGGTTAATTCAGATTTGCAGGATGTGTGATGGAGGTGGAGGATGAGGATGGAGGATGTGCTGCCTCATCCAGCGGTTCCAAAAAGCAAGATTACAGAAGCTGAACATCTGGCAGCATGCAGGCGCTGGACATGCTGCAGGAGATTGAGGAAATTCACAGCTCTGAGGCATAAGATTAGTGAGGCTGCATAATGTCACGGGCGAGTCCTGTCAGAAATGAAGCGATTGTGCAAAACATGCAGGTGCAACGCGCGATAATACTCGATGGGGGATAGGTGGTAGGTAACCTGTGGCATATTCCGTCAAATCTGACTGCTCACAAATCAGCATTCACGGCTGCAAATGCATGCAAGCAGATGGTTTGACTCTAAACAGGAGAGATTTAAAATCTGCTGTGTGAGGTTGCAAAGTGGAAAATCAGGAGCAGCAGTGGGCGTGGGCTGGGACTGAAAGCCATGCAGGCTCTCAGCATTCCTCCTTTTCTCCTCAACCCTGTGCTGCATTTTTTTCTTCATTTAAAGATGAAGTTATATCCCAGTCTGTCTTCATTCTGTCACCAGCATTGCTTGGTTTATGAGGATGAAGAAGCAGCTGTAAGCCTGGATACCCAATGGGAACACTCAAGTGCGTCAAAATGGTTCCCCACTCTCCATACCTGTAAATGTCTGTTGAAGGGTCCCACGAGAAGGTGCGTTCAATGAGTGCAGACAGAACCAACATCCTAATTGTTTCATTTTACACAGGCAGACTCTAAAAACCTGCTTGATGTGTCAGGTCATGAAGAACATCCTGTTCCAGCTACTAAAATTAGACTCAATGATGTCATTCTTGGTGGGGAAAAAAAGCCCCTGATACCTTCCAGAGAGGTGAAGTATTAGCACTGTGCATTGCTTTATGTTGGATGCTGTATTTCCCCGTTAGAGACTGTAAATGATGTGATTGTCTGAGTTCCTCTGCCCCTCACAGTGTCAGGGTGAATCGCTGCTAATGGAGTATGATGACCAGGGGTCTCTTCCTCTGCCCCACATCCGGGTTAGGTGGGGTTGTGATGATGGGGGTAGAAATGGTGCTGCTCTGCCACAGTTTGTGATTCCGTCAACTCGATCGCCTGAAGGGGAAACCGCTCAGAACCACAGCATCAAAGAGAGGAGGAGGAGGAGGAGGAGAGTGTGTGTGTGTGCGTGTGTGTTTTTGTGTGTGTGCGTGTGTGTGTGTGCTGAAGTGGAAACTCCCACAATAGGGATGGAAAGGGCTGGAACTTGAGAGATATTTGGACTATAAGAGGAGGATGAGGGAATTTCACGTTAAAATAGCCCTGTCGCAATAATCAATAAATCAATTAATCGCACTTAAAAACGAGCTTGGTAACTTCGCCAGGCTCAATAGGTTTTTGTTGTTTTTTTTTCACCAAAGACACTGGATAATGAGTTAACTTTGACGTGTCACTGTGAGTTTTTTATCAGCAACGGAGTCTATTTTATATTTTGCTTTTGGTTTTGTGTGGTTTTTTATTCAAGTGCATTTTTGTTTACAAAGGTCCTAACTGGATTTGCAGTTTTGCCAGTTAAATATCTTAATGTCTGAGCCTAATGTTTGATATATATTGAAGTGCAATTTTACTTACAGAGACTTTATACTTCATTTATTGTTTCAGTTTTGTTTGGTTTTTCTTCAAGTTTTTGTGAACAGAAACTGACAGTCCAGTTTATTAATTGTCTTTGGTTGTGTTAGTTATTTATTTTGGATATTTACAATGTCTTTTTTCATAATATACTTCCAATTTTAAATATTCTTAAGAAATAAAATGTTATTTATCTTTAGAAGGGTGTACTTGAAAATGGTATCAAAATGTCAATATTATCTTTTTCCGCAATAATTTCTGGGACAATTTATCGTCCAGCAAAATTTGTTATCGTGACAGGTCTATGTAAAAGCAACTGGGACCATTTGATTTGAGCTAATTGATTAATAGAGTAAGGGGGGGGTGAATTCTGCAGGAGGCACCAGTCAGGACGGAGGGAGGAGATGAATCAAAGGTCAGACACTCCTCTTACTAAGTGGGAGATCCTGATGTGAAACTGATGATTGTCACAAAATGAAAGAGAAAGACGGAGCAGTAGAGCAAGGCTGCAATGATTAGTCAATGTAATCAGTTACATTGGGTTTCAAATTTTTTTTGCAGAATTTCATTAGTGCACTTGTTGTCATACGGTGAAATCAAATACCAGGCAGTAAGTGCTCATCTGTAACTTCAGTTCAGCGCAAGAAGTGCTGTGTTATTGGATAGTTTTGTGGAAAAATCAGCAAATGAAGATTGAAACAAAATGATGGAGAGAGAGAAGAAGCCATGGAGTGTGAGAGAGAGATGTTCAGTCACCTTGAAGTGGAGGAGTGAAGGAAGTTGTGAAGATGCAGTGATGCTGCTTAGTTGCCCTGATGTGATGTCAAAGGCAAAGAAAGAGCAAACGGTGCCACTTGAATGGAAAAAACGAGTGATGAACACTGAGATCCAGAAACGATGAAATGCCTCCGCTGATTTCCCACAATGCACTTTGGTTCACAGGCTTCACAGAGCATGTTCTGCTGTAGGGGATGGATGGTGTGTGGTTTGTCACTGTTCATAATGTACTGTGTGTGTGAGGCAGCTCCTGGAGGAATAAACCTCATCATAAAGCTGAAGTTACACGCTGTGTGTTCCATGGTCTGATCAGTTTAGTGTCTACATTTTGTCCATGTATTTGTACTGAAGCTCTCCTAAATTAGTGCACTGTGGTTACTCCCTTGAATGCTGTTTTGTCCCATTGTACCTTGTAATTGTTTTTGCCTTTGTAATTAACACGACAGACTTGAAAATAATTGATTGAGCAGCCACAGACTGTAAAAAAAAGATTCCCTCTGATCATCACTAATGACTCAACAAATCAATTTCCTTTTATAAATTCATGAGCACCAAGGTAGGATGAGTCATTTTTGCTTTCACACATGTAGCAAAGAGTGTTTCTGCACCTGCTTCATTATTTTTAAGTTTCAGAAACAGACAGAAGTTGAATAACAGATAAATTGTCTCTTTGTGTTAATTAAACCAGTTAAATTCTCAGTTATTGCCAAAGAAGAGACCTCCTACCCACTGACTTCACAAATCAATAAGAAGTAAAAACAGCCTGTGGCTCCAGTCTGAGAACAAAACTTCAGTGGGATCATATAAAAATGGATCAATGGTGCGCTTAATGCTCCGCTGTTAATATTGATATAGAGAACAAAATAATTTCAAGTCACTTCATGAATTTGTATTGAACTCTTGAAAAACAATGGGTTTGAGATTTCATTCAAGAGTTTGATGTGATTTTGATGGCTTTGAACTAAGACTGGGCCTGATTAACACTGGACTCGCACCAAATTTGGTCCTTTTTTTTTCTCCACCCTGTTGTGTTTTAACTGTCCTGATCTGATATTTAGGCTTTAAGTCTGAAAAAGATGTTACTGCTGAGTGCAAAACTTGTCATGCACAAATTGCCTGTGGTGGCATAGAGTGGAAAGTTTAATACATTAAAACTTTACACATTACCTCGAGGCTCATTCAAGCCTTGACGACCTACAAACAGAGCTGAACGCCACTCCATTACTGCTGATATTGAATCAGATCAATATTGGAATTAGTCAATACTCAAGGCTGCAAAACGATATTGTACCTGAAGCTAAAAATTTGTATTGGGAGGCCCATAGTTCCAGACAGTTGAAATTGCAAGATCAAGGAGTATCAGTACTCTACTCCTCGTTCATGTTGGGCTGTAAAACCTTTTAAAACCTGCTCATTATGTAGGTTTGTGTCATAATCAACATCAGTACGTCTTTTTTTTTTTTTTTGTTGAAAGTGTTTTCTGACGAGTGTGTTCTGCCACCAACTGTGGGAAAAGAAAACCAAAGCCTTTGTTTTGCTGCTATCACAGGCATTTACCTAATGGTTCACCTAGCTTTTGTAATACATTTAACAGCATCTGTTTTAATTTCTTTCTGCTTCATAATCAACTGAACAGGTCTAGTATGCAGTGTATCTGGCTCCACCTCTTGGGGTCTGATTGGTATCGGGACTGTACAGGTCAGTAATTTGGGGACCTGTCCTGGTTTTAGTCTAAAACAGCCTCAGAATGCGAACCGCTTGGTAGAAACGAGGCTTCAGGTCTCTATCCTGATCTCAACCATCAGACCAAAGTCAATCTGGGAAGGTTTTAATTGATCAGAGATCGGTGAATCAGCTCATCCTAATCATTTTGCAGGTTGGTGGGTGTTCGCATGACGCTGTCGAACCACATCTCACAGTTGAGTTCTTTGTTAATGTAGTTTCATCACGCATGTCCTGATGGTCATGGACTGTTGCGTAATTGTTTCACCGTCAATAATTGATGCAGAGACTGCTCTCCATTAAGATCTTGATATGTCACAGTGTCAATCCATCCTTTAAACTGCTGCTCATGGTTTTTCAATAACTACGCTTAGGGCATTTCCTGTGAGGTCACTCTGACATCACTCACCATTTGCTGGGTCACTTGATGCAAAGATTAGTAAGTAGTTTTCCATGCTAAAGAAAGACAGAGATGTCAGATGGAGAGTTGTACCATCCTATAGACATTACATGAGTGTTACATAACCCCTCCCTCCTTTACCTCCTTTTAGATTACAAAGATAGACCCAATTGATTGGGTGTTGCTAGGAAACCTAACATCTTCCATCTATCAACCCAGTGGAAGTAGACGCTGTCAATCTGAGTCTGCAAAACACAGCCATTTTCTATTCTCAGACATGCTGCTAAGCAGGAGGTGACTTAATGGTGAAGAAGAACTCAAAACTCAGTGAGAACAGCCGTAGCTTTTGGTGTGAAATATCAAAATCCAATATTATCAATGAGACAAACCTTGATGATAAATAAAGATGATAAACTTCTGGAATCTTTCACAGTATGGTTCGATCAAACAGTCCGTCACACAGCAGTAACAAAGAACAGCCAATAAGTTTGCACTGTTTTCTCACTTGCAGGTGTACTCACCCACTGTCCTTGGTTTGTAGACATTTGGGATGAATACACAACCGTTAAAATACTCATGAACAATGAACTGCTAAACAAACTGGGCTCCTGAAAACACATGGTCATTTGCCTGACGGTTCAGCATTTACTCTCTTTTCTGTTTGGTTCCCTCTAAAATCTAGTTTATAGTCCTGCACTGAGTAATAGTGTGGCCCTGATCGTAGGTCTGAGCTGAAATAACTCATACATGACTCTGTTTACACTCTGCCATTGGGACTACAGTTTGAGGCTGAATGACTGACTGACAGAGCAGGCTGCACATTTACGCTTTCCACACTTAAGCATCCATAACTACGCATCCCGCAATAAGCCATTCTGTACATTATAATGATAATAATACATTTTATTTCAAAGCGCCTTTCAAGACGCCCAAGGTTGCTTTACAGAGGGTAAAAACACAAAACAAATAGAGTTAAAAACAGCAACATAAAACAGAAATAAAGTGAGGACCATCTGGAGCAGTTAAAGACAGTAGATATTTCTGAACAGATGAGTTTTGAGTTTTGATTTGAAGATGGGGATACATGCGCATTATACACTTGCACATTTTGCACTCACACATTACGTATTTAGGCATTCCACACCTACGCATTCTGCTCTCACACATCCCGCACTTATGCATTCCCCATTCTGCACTTACATATTCCACACTTAAGATCAGATAAGATACTTCATTCATATCTCAAAGAGAAATTCACAGTCACAGGGAGACATGGCGAAAACACTCCGATGTGGCGTTGTGTCTGATGTTAGCTCTGTTAGCTATGTCTCCGTGATGAGCATGATGCTACTCCGCCCTCTGGTTTTCTCTCTGGTGCTGGTTTAGCTCCATTAACTAGCTAGTACATCTTATTGGAGACTGATCTTACATTTCCCATAGCGAATAGGCATACTCACCTGATACTAAGCACGCTTTCATGCATTTTGACTCACCTGGGTGAAAGAAAAAGTAGTTCCCACCAATGGCCTATCATTCAGACAAGATCTCAGTAGTTAAGTTACTTTTCACTATGTTCCTGTTAACGATATACATCGTCTAAAATGACTTAAGTATCAAAAGTATCGATATTTTGACGTGAGAATTGAGTTTACACATCATTACTGTTTGTTGCACACCAAGTGAAGTCACTCCTCTAATTTGTTGCTGCTGTGCTACCATCAGCTTTTAAAATAAACATGTGTTGATCAGCGTAGGAAAACTGTTGCAGTCATTTGAGTTTTAATATTACTGCTCATGTTTACTTGAATCATTTGTTTGTGCTGAAAAGACGACGTCATCATCACCTAATCTGCATCTCGCCTCAGACTTCCTGATTAAACCTCTGTGCTGTAGATCTGAGTAGGAAAGAGCAGGGAAGCAGATGGGCAGCACCCAGGGAGGAGAATGTAAACAAAGGGGGAGGAGCAAGAGGAGGGAAAGATGATGGAAGAACCTCTGTGTGTGTGTGTGTGTGTGTGTGTGTGTGTGTGTGTGTGTCAGTCTGTCAGTATTTTCTAGGTCGCTCAGTCCGCTGATCTGTATGATAATCCATTTCTTTATGTGTGCGTCAAAGGTGATCCACTGTGGCACATTCAGAGCTTTGAAACTCTTCATGAGGCAGCGAGATCATTCATTCAAAAACGGAGCTAAATTATTTCGGTCACTGGAACGTCATCAGATTTAGCTGAAAAATAGGTTAAGTACTGAGGTCTTATAGTATAGAGCTGCTGCTTGGATTGTGAATCATCATATGGGAACATAGCAGCTCAAAAATAGACGGCAATCTGCTGCCCTCATTGAAATAACAAAATAAATCTCCAACATATAGACTCATATTTTAACGATTGATGCCCCACGTCTCAGTACAGCTCATTTAAGAAAACCATTATTTGTTTCTCCAAGCATCAAACTGTTGGTGGTTTGATTTCTGCGGATTAAAAACAGGCTTATCCTGCCTTCCCCAGACCTGCTGCAGGATACAAAGCAGCAGCAGATCAAGCAGACTACAAATGTTCAGCATGAACAATCTGTCCTGTTGCTCAGGACACAACATCTGGAGGCTGATGAAAGCTCTTCAGGTTTTACTGCCTGTAACTGCACAGAGAACAAACAGAGGAGGAGCTGTGTGCCCATCATTATCTCCTGCTTTTATACGGTTAAATGACAGAACAACTCCTACTGAAGCTGAAGATACCAGAGTTTGATGGGACACTCATTATTTCTGCCCTGAGTTTATCTGGGAGTGTGCTTGAAAGTTTCTGCCTTCAAATATTTCTTTTCTGTGTTTTACTTTGCTCGGATTTCTTTCATTTTGTGGATGAACATCCATTTGTCAGTGTGTGTTATGTGCAGTGTACTGGGGTGTATCCGGCTCTATGACTGCTCGTTTCATTTGATGGTGCAGCACTGATGGGTCTGTTTACAAGCTTGAATTGGCCTTGTCACCTCTCAAGACATCAACTTTAACGGGTGCGTACACACATGAGCGAAAAGGGCAGAAAGTGGAGGATCTGAAGGAAAGACTGACTTTTCAAAGCTGATTTTTTTTAGCTTTGTTTTATTTCGGACACGTTTGCTTTTGTGATTACTACATCAATATAAAACTAACTTGAATCCATTCCTCTTCTTGGTGAACAACAGCAGAAAGAAACAGACTTACTTGTGGTTTTGGAGCTCCAGGTGAACTTTTGGATGTGTTGTATGTCCAGGAATTAAATTTGAAAACACATCAGAATGCAAAAATTCACACACAGATAAAGAAATATTTAATATACGTGTTTTTAACTTCAGTTAAACATTATCAATGCTATTACTGGTTTTGATGCCATAACTGTCTTTTGGAAAACACATTTTCAACCCTAGTGGGTCGGGCGAAACGATTTTAGAAAAAGATCTAATTGCGATTTTTCTGACAGATGCAGCAATTTCAATTGGATTCAGGATTTTTTTTAAATCATGCTTTAGTGAAGTTTTCGCAATGTACAGTAACATTTACAAACTGGACAGAAAATTACATCAAACCATTCAAACATCAAAAGCTACGACTCTAATGTGAGGATAAAAATGAAAACTGTAGGTAAGAATTGTTTCCAACTTTGAGATAAAAGGTCAATATTTTAATATAAAAAGTGAAAATTTTGAAAAATAAAGACAAAATTCTGAGACAAAAAGTCAAGATTTTGAGATGAAACTTCTTAAGTTTAAGAAATCAGTTTAACATTATGTGAAAAAAGTCCAAACTTTCTCATTTAAGGTCAAAATTTTCAGATGACAAAAGTCTAAGATAAAAAGTCTACATTTTGAAATAAAGGCAGTTTTTGAAACAAAAAGTTGAAATTTTGATATCGCAGGTCAAAATTCTAAGATTTAAGTCAAAATTAGGAGAAATAAATACAGGGGCAAAAAAACAAACAGAAGATTTTTTTGATAAGCTGACGAATTTTGACTCTTCGCAAAACCTTACACCCATTCCCGCTTTTTTAAACCAGACTTTTTAAATTGTATTTTTAGTTATGAAAACTGAAGAACAAAAAGAGTTATCTTTGACTCTTGATTTTTAAAAACAATGTAGCGCAAAGTATCCTTAATTGTTGCAAGTTAAATGAAATAAAATCAACAACAATCCCAAGGAAAAAAGGATCTTTCCCAACAGTCTCACACTCAAGACACATGTGTGTGAAACAGCAGATATAACAGATCCTGGGTCAGTCAGGAGCAGGAAAAAAATCGCGGCTTTGGCGATCACATGATCACGATGTCTGAAATTGCGATTTTGATCAAAAAATGATTAATGTTCAGCCCTAGTAGTATTTTTTGTTTTTTCAGTTTCGGTGTGTTTGAATGCCAACTTTTATTTTCAATACCAAACGGTAAAGTTATTGTTTTGGCTCCATAGAGTTTCACCCAAGCACCAACCTCTGGTCTAAAAATATGAGACAATACTGAAGAGCTAAAATCTGCTGTTCATCAAGTGTCCGCTTGAGGCTAATTCTCCAAAGAACTGGTAGTCACATACACAACAAACCAAAAAACGCAACTTTCAGAGCAGAAATGAACATGTTTACAGCCTCGTAATAATAATGTCTCCCGTCTGAGTCGTTAATTTCGCCAACAGCACAAACTGTACAGGGGGTGAACTGTTTTCCAACTCAGCAGTTTTCAGATGGTAAGATCACAAGCTCGCCCAATCAGAGTCAGAGCTCAGATCATGTGACCGACCAGTGCCCACTAGCTGTTAGTGTGGAGACTTGTTGAAACTTTGCTTCAGAAATAAATGGATGATGTCACAGAGACTATGTGCATCTATTGTAGTCTATGGTTTCACCTTCAACTCAGGACTAGGACAATGACCTTCATAATTTCGTCTGTATAGAGTTTTAAATGTAACTAGAAGGTAATCAGGCGTATATTTCACCTGTAAAAAAATCTCTATGTTTTTATTCATAGCAGAGTCAGTGAATGAAGGAGGATGAATGAGAGGCTCTTGGATTGAAAAGATGAGCGGCAGAGAGAGAGAGAGAGAGAGTGATGGAGAGGGATTATAGCTGTTCAGTGGGTTAATCTATCAGTGTAGTAAACAGCAGTAATCTCATGGCCCGCTGGACGCGTCTGCCTGGGGAACACTGCACCTCCAGACAGATGGCAACAAACACACACACAGTAACACACATTAACATTCGGTACATAAAGAATTACACACACACACTGTAAAAATCAGGAGCCTGGACAAATGCTCACGTTTGCAGTGAGGCAGAAGACAAACATGGGCAGAGCTGTGCAGACTGAAGACAAGTAATACTCACTGAGGGACACCACCAAGGAGACGTTCATACACGATTCAACACACAGTACTCACAGTACTCACAGTACCTGTTACTACTTTTGCTTTTTATTGATACAAACACTCAGAATAATTCTCAAACTTTCACAAATTACACCTGCTGTTATCCATGTAACTCAAACAACTTTCAAGTCGTCCTGCTGGTGCACACAGTCCAGTCAGTACATTTGGGTAATAGCTGGCGATGTGCTGGTTCACTTCCTGGACACTGCAGCCTCCTCATTCTTACATCACTCAACTGTGTTAGTCTAGGAGATCTAGTTTTATGTTTGTCTCACATGAACAACTTACAATTAGAGTTGTGTGCACTAATCAAGTGTCAAAATACCTCCAAACTTCCAAGCACCCGGAGTTATCTCCTGCACTGACATGGTTGTTGTAAACACAGAAGAGCAACAAACTGAGTAGATGTGCACAATTTTGGAGTTTTGGCTAATATTTTACAACTCATTTAGCCGATTACTGAAACCAATATTTTTTTTTCCACTCACCTAATTGCAGACATCATCAACTCTCATTTGTATTAGAATTAGGGTACAGTAATATGTTGCATACTCTAATTTCTTATATCTTATTCATTTTTTGTGCAAAATATTGAAAATACTTAATTACTAAATGCTCCCCCCAAGTCAATAAAAAAAAAATACCCACAACCACCGACAATTTGGCCAATTTCACAATTAAAAGAGTGAGGGAACATGACCTCTGTTCACAGGAAAATGGTGCAATGTGCACGTCAGGGACATGGCATAAAAGTCAGCAAAGGTGGTGCTGCACATGGTATTTTATTGGGGTATCAGCGTGTTGGTGGATTTGTTTTAAGCCAATATCAAGAGGTCAATAGCTCTGATTTAAGTGTCTGATACTCTATTTAATTTCTTGAGTCCGTATCAGACCTGTATTTTATGTAGTTGTTTTAGTAAACAGTAGAAAACAAGAAAATGATGGATTGCTCAATTATCTGAGCAAATAGAAGCATCTGATTGGGATCTTATAGTGGCAGATACTAAAACATTCAGAATTGAATTAGAGGCCAAAAGTTACAGACATCACTTTCTCTCATAACAAAAACAAGTTTGTATATGCATGTACATTAAAATCAAGTTAAATGTTAGTGCAGACAGAGCTGAATGAAGGTAAGAGAATATAAAACTGATGCAACAGTTAAGTCTCAACAGGGATCAGCAGATGGTAGACGGCGTAAAACAGCCATTAAATCAGTGTGAAACCTCTCAGCTCAGACTCATCCACATGAGAGCTTCCCCCAAAACAAATCTGCTCTCTGCTCTCATCATGCATGTTTACCCAGAATACATCAGGGCATGCTCTCATTAGGGATCATGAGATGGAAAGCGTTCACACACTTCACTGTGTCAGCAAAGTTCAAACTCAGATTGAATGAAGAGTTAAATTTAAAATGCTCTAATTCATTTTTATGACTCATCTTTACTCTTCACGTTTTCTCTACCCAGTCAGTATGAGGTAAATTTTCTCAGCGTGTCTGTGCCTTCCATCTTTAATATGTACCCGTCAGTGTGATACTCTTATTAAGCTCACACTGTCTCAATGTCTGTCTGAAGAAAAGAAATTTACAGTGATGGAGTTTTGAGTCATGACTCCATTTTGGAATTCCTTGAATACTGCAGTTTTCCTTGAGTTCAACAAACTCAGCTGCTTCAAGCCACAAAATTAGACACAGTGAGTCATTTCTTAAAATCCTGTAAAGAAACTTCTGAGTAAAAACAAAAATAAACAATCCGCCTTGGGTTGTCCGTAGTCATTTAGTCGTAAAACTGTAGTAATAGGCCGAGCAGCTGGCTGATATGAAGTTCTTCACAACAGACCCTCAGGATGTTGAATGGTGCATGCTGGGTAATTGGGTTATCTGAGAAAAAGGTATTAATCCCCCAGCAGCACACGAGCAGGCAGAGTCTCCACACAAACAGACCCAGACGAGTTCTTTAAGGTGGACTCAGTCACATCCTGTCATCCTTCAGGTCTTTACATAAACATCTCTGAAGATTTAAAGCTGAGTCAGCATAAATTAGCTTTCAGTCTTTTTCTATGTCCTTTATTCTGCCCTGATCCTCCACTCTGATCATTATTTTCCTTCTTCTCTCAGACAGATTAGTGCAGTCGTTTGTCTGAATGGCTGCGGCCTAAATAGCCGTGCTGTAAACTGCAGCTGAAATGGACCTCCTGAGACTCGCCTGCGCTCTAATGATGCCTGATCCAATCAGGAAGTGTCAAGTTCCCCTCCCTTACCAGAGGAATTGGCTAATTTAGAGCTCAGTTTAGATGTTTTGGCAGGGTCATACTACAGAGGAAAATGAAAGTTGGAAGCTGAACATGATCTTGAAATTGTTTTTGTTATTAAATCTTCTGTAAGCAATACTTTAAGGGGGGAAAATGTCTAGGTGATGGTGTTGATAGCAAGGTTTTGACTCTATCTATCTATCTATATTAAATTTCTTTAAGATATCTTGATTTCATACAGCATATCTTGGGACTTTATAAATGTAATCTGAGTGCTCTTGTCTTTGTGTTGCAGTATGGACGGTCAGACAGCTACCGCGTGGCCACCACGCAGGACAAGGATGAGAAGGAGTCGCCCAAGAAGAAGGGAGGCAAGGATTTGGATGACCTCAAGAAGGAAGTTCCCATTGTAAGTTCACTGCATCCTGCTTCCTTTGACCTCACAACTCAGTGGAATTTGGCTATTTCACACACAAACGCCCCAATATCTCCTCTCAAATCAAAGCTGAACTTATCTGTAGATGTATAAAAAAAAAAAAAAAGCTGATAAGTCCCAGCTGTGGAGCTCAGAAATGGACTTCCCTGGACTCCCTCCGGCACCCTGAGAGCAACAGTCCAGCTGTGATATAATCTCCCAGTTTAAAGGAGATAACAGAGACGTAGTGTTTGGGAGCAGCTGCTGCACAAAAGCGCTTCGGTTTGAGGTTTCCTGCCAGAGCACTGTAATCTTGTTGTGGAGGGATTTGTTTTTGGATGAGGCAGGGAGCCAAACCCTGAGGAAATCCTTTTGTTGGACGGCTAAAACTGTACACAGATGTCAGCTTTATCAATTATGAATACGTGCTTTTGAAATGTAAGGCTTCCAGACACGGTGTCAGAATATTTTCAGTATTGTGTGTGCTTTTGGCTTCATTTGATATCAGTGCATTTCAAGTGACGGTGAGCTTTTTCCTGATAGATGATGTTACAAATATTTTGTGATCTAAGATAATCACATAAAAATTCAGATTTGGTATCTTGATATTCACTTATTTTCTTAGAGAATGCTTAGGAAAAACAAAATTCTAAACCCAAAACAAGCTGATGAAATGTCTGTTTTTGAGAAAGTTACTATGATCCCTGATTTTACCATAGAAGAAAATATCATTTGGTTTTCAAGCACTCAAAAAGTTTGAGAGTTTTTTTGCATTTTTTTTTTTTTTTTGCAAGGATTTTTCATCATCAGCTGCTGCAGCTATGTGACACACTCTGAGGCAAGACAGTTTTTGTGGAAAACCTGAAAACTTTTTGCTGCTTAAACAGTTATTCATCAATAACTGTCGAAGTTTGCAGGAAGCCAAAGATGTTGGAAAATTGTGGAAAAAATCTGTGAGCATTTTTAAGCAAGAATGAAATCTGTGAGTGGAGGAATGCAGAATCTGTAGGATTGATGCAGAATTCCCATTGACTCCCATTCAAAAAAAATTCAGAAAAAAAATTGTATTTCAAAAAGTGAAACTGTTACAAGTGTAACTTCCTGTTGTTGTTTTTTTTATTATAGACAGAGCACAAAATGTCTGTTGAGGAAGTTTGCCGGAAATACAGCACTGACATCGTCCAGGTGAGCTGAGAAATGACTGTTTTCACTGTTTCTATGTCATTATATTCATCCGTCCACTTTCTGTTCTTCCTTTTCAACCTGTTACTTAAGCTTCTGTTTCTCTCCTCTCCCCTCGTCTCAGGGTCTGACCAATGCCAAGGCAGCAGAGTACCTGGCCCGTGACGGCCCTAACGCCCTAACCCCGCCCCCCACCACTCCAGAGTGGGTCAAGTTCTGCCGCCAGCTGTTTGGTGGTTTTTCCATCCTGCTGTGGATCGGCGCCATCCTCTGCTTCCTGGCCTACGCCATCCAGGCTGCAACAGAGGACGAGCCCGCTGGAGATAACGTGAGTGGAAACTTGTTGGATGGATGGTGGTGATGTGATGAATTCTTCGCCTGCAACTGTTTGTGCAGCTTCTGAATGGAGCCAGATATGAAGAAGGACCAGAGGGGAGGAAACAGTTAGAGAGCGATGAGCTGCTGCTCTCTCCTCCAGCACATCAAAACACAAACTGCTGAGTCACTACTCCTCAGGGTTTGTGCTGTGTCAGCGGTTTGTCCGACTCATGCCAGCTGACCCGTCTTTAGTGAGACGCACACCATACTGTTAACATCTGCTTTTTGGCCGGCCACAGGGGGTGTGTGATGACTCATGATGACAGGGTAAGAGCAGGGCATCATGGGTCAGCTCCGTTTCATGTTGGGTCAGAGCGCAGCCAAAAGTCTGAGACTGAGGCTGAACGGCCGTGACACTCACAGTGTGAAAGATACTCAGATCAGACCACCGGGGGGGGGGGACTCGGGGTGAAACAAAGACAGTGAGGAGTCCGAATCAGGGGCCAAGACTTTATCTGTGCAGCCAAAATGTAAGAGACACTCTGATTACTGCCTGTGCTGATGTCTCATTTTGTGGGACCATAGACTCACGAGCAGAGTCGTAAAAGCACCAAGAGAGAGAGCAAACAGATTCGCTACTTTCAGGTGAATGAGTTCAAATCGATCCACATGCCACAGTCAGCTAAAGAAAAACATGAATGGACTGAAGATTTGTTTTATTTCTGGGGTTCAGACTTCCTGAAGTGGCTTGTTTACCTCTCATTCTCCTTTTAAAGTTCTCATTTATAATTGTCTGTTTTCTGCATCCTGTATAACAAGAGCCTTTTGTTTCTTTCCGCTCTCCTCTCTGCAGTTGTATCTGGGTATCGTGCTCTCAGCTGTCGTCATCATCACTGGCTGCTTCTCCTACTTCCAGGAGGCCAAGAGCTCCAAGATCATGGAGTCCTTCAAAAACATGGTTCCTCAGGTACTTCCACTGTTATTTGTATTAGGGCTGAACAATTTTTAAAGATAATGTAATTGCAATTATTTTGCCTGTATTGCAATTTTGATTTATTATACCATTTCTTTAGGTTCCGTATCTTATGTGCAATTGATATCAACTGTTTTATTGAAGGGGGTGATACCATTATCTGTCTTTAAAGATTCTCATTTTTAATAAGAAAAACTCATGCATGAGGGAGAAAAGTAGGAGTGAATTATTTCAAGCGTTTAATTCTTGAAATGTTGATGATTACGGCTTATACATAATGAAAACCTAAAATTTATTGTCTCAGAAAATAAGAATATTACACAAAATCAACTACAAAGTGAGATTTTAAACAGAAATGTCAAGCTTGTGAAAAGTTTTGCTACTCTCTGACTTTTTTCCAAGTTTTCTCCCAATTTTCACCCTTTTTCACCCATTTTGGTAGTTTTCAATCATTTCAATCAGTGTTCAGGGTTGTAAAGCATAAAACATCTACTGCAAAAATTGTTTCTGGTATTTTGACACATTTGAGGTTAAAGAAATATTGCTCTGCCTGTGATAAGAATATTAAAGCAGGCCTTAATGTGATTTAATCTAATTTGCCAATGATTGCCCAGCCCTAATTTGGATTTAACAACAAAAACAAAAGTAGTTTGTGAGTTGAAGTCTCTGGATTTTACAGGTGAAGCCTTCTAAAGTAATTTTCAGTGTGAGCACCTCATATGAATGTAGCTGAAATATGTGTCGATGTTCACAAAAGAGTGACACCCACTAAAAAGTTTCCTTACAGAGATTTTGATTAATTTGAGACGTTCGTAACCTGACTGTCTTCCTTCTTTTTTCCCAGCAAGCTCTGGTGATCCGTGAGGGAGAGAAGATGCAGATCAATGCTGAGCAGGTGGTGGCAGGAGACCTGGTGGAGGTGAAGGGAGGCGACAGGATCCCTGCTGACCTTCGTATCATCTCCTCCCATGGCTGCAAGGTGAGACACAGGCACTCCTGTCAATAATAAACTTCAGGAGAATCTAAAGAGTAAAAAAAAAATCAAATTTGGGTATAAAGCTTTTATTCTGCGAAAAAGTATCATGGAAACGCAACTTGTGAGGTTTTCTCTGATTAACAAAAAAGGATCCTAAAACAGCTTCATGAGCTTTTCATTTAATTTTCTTGGTTTGAGATGAACAAAATGAAAAATCTCCACACAGTACACAGCCAATAGAGGAACAACAAACACAATTTTTCCCTCTCTCTATCAGTTAGTCACTGGTTAAGCTCCTCTCATTTAACTGTCTCTTCGCTCAGGTGGATAACTCATCCCTGACCGGTGAATCTGAGCCCCAAACCAGGTCACCTGACTGCACCCATGACAACCCGCTGGAGACCCGAAACATCGCCTTCTTCTCCACCAACTGTGTCGAGGGTGAGGTGAACATTTCTCTATTTGTGTGTGTGTTCATTAATAAAGCTGTGTGTCTGCACTCTTCTGGTTCAGTGATCAGGTAGTTGTACAAACAGTGATGCTACGCTCATAGCGTCTGCTGTAGGCCACAGTCACCGTCAGCATAGGCGCCTCCTGAAGGTGACATCACCTGTCAGCAGGGAGGGCAGTGACTGGAAAATTGACCTCCTTTAACCCTGCACCTGTTCCACTCAAGTTCATCATGTTCCTGTGAAGCCCTGTAACCTAAACAAAGCTTCTCATAGTGGAGTGAAGGAAACAGTGACACATGCTGCCCTCTGCTGGAGATACAGTAACATTGCAGTTAGGCACAAATAGGTCCTCACATCACAATCTCCCTTTTGAGTTTGACCAATAGCTCATCTACTCTCCAGTTTTATTCATTTAACATCTGTGTTCTTTTTCCAACTGTACTGAAGCAAATTGACAATATGAAATAGTTCCCTGAAGTTTAGATAAACTGACTCCTTCTCCTCTTTCTTCAGGAACTGCTCGTGGTATCGTTGTGTGCACAGGTGATCGTACAGTGATGGGCCGCATTGCCACTCTCACCTCAGGCCTGGAGACTGGCAAGGTACCACATTAGTGATTTGACAAAAGTCTGCAGTTCAAATGCCATGTTGTTGTGTTTTAGGTGCTCGTTTGTGTGATAGCTCTTAACTCAAAGATTGTAGCTTTTGTGAAACTCAAATGATTCAATGCGCAGGATAACTCTGAGCTCTCATAATGAATCCAAACTCTCCAACTCTCAGACACCCATCGCTAAGGAGATCGAGCACTTCATCCACATCATCACCGGCGTGGCCGTCTTCCTCGGTGTGACCTTCTTCGTCCTGTCTCTCATCTTGGGTTACTCCTGGCTGGAGGCCGTCATCTTCCTCATTGGGATCATTGTGGCCAACGTACCTGAGGGACTCCTGGCCACAGTCACGGTGAGTGCAAAGAGGGCAGAGGAAGTGCATGACTGTGTGTGAAAGTTAGCGGGTGAGAGTTAGGTTTTTTGTACTAGGCAAAAATAAATTATAAACATTTTGGACTCGTGTTTAAAAAAATGAGTGTTCAGCTAAAATTAACACGTTTTTGACTGTTGAGAATATTATTCTAAAAATGTCTAAGAGGTGCATGAAATATCTTGACTTTTTATTGGTCCTTTTCATCGAGGCAGCACAAACTCAATACTTTCTGATGTTTTTGCTCTGGAAGATAATCACACCAATCATGACACACTGTGTAGAGGTCTAGGGACATAAAAAAGCTTTACAAAGTAAAAGTAGACAAACGTTGTGAACCCACCAATGCTCTATTTTTAGAACTAAATATACTTAAATTCACAGATTTAGTTGAATACAACACAACAAAACACAAACAAGTTAAAAACCGTTTTTTAATGAGAAAAAGTCAATACAATCTTAAAGGAACATTCATTTTTAAGGCTTGAAAAATATATAAGAAATAAGCTGGTTTTGAAATACACCATTAAAAATGTAAAGTAATAAGATCATGCTATGATGCACTTGTTGCCAGTGACTGTCTACAACAACAACAACAACAACAACAGCATTGCAACAGTGTTGTTTTGTAATGCACTTACTTCTGTGATTTTTTTTTGTTTTAAATAAGCTTTAGCTCCAACCTACACCCTTTGGGTCACCGCAAATATTTGGAAATTTTACTTTGATTCTGTACAGTTATTTCAATTATTGCAAGTGATTTTGAAAACAAGATAATCAAGTTAAAACATCACATTTGTTTTAACACTAATAACAGTTTTGCATCATAATGTAAATCCAGTGCACCTCTGTCTTTTTACATGGTGTGCACATTCTTGATACACATTCCAATGGTTCGTTTTTGATTTTCCAGTTTGCAGACTTTTCTCCTCATGTGGCAAAGCTATAATTTTGTTGCTGACAACAGTAAAATGTTATAATAGTTTTGGACCGCAATGCCTTTGACCATTATGATCGTAATATTCTCTGCTGAATTCAACAGCCCTGATTTTTTCAGTTAAGATCAAATTTGCTCAGGTGAACACTGTGTTGGACTTCTTAGAAAAGCAGTAACTTAGTTCCATACTAAACATAACCTCAGTAATCTGGAGTATTATCTGTTCATACAGTAAAGCATAACTGACAGATCTGAACAGAACGTCCCATCAGTGTGTTGTTGTGTGTATTCTGGCTGGTGTTGTAATGTTGTGTGTTTGCTTTGTGAACTTTAATCTGCTTCCTGTATCTCCGTGCTTGACTGGTTGTAACGTGATGTGTTCTTGTCATTTATCTCCGTGCATCTCTGTGGACTTCTGTGCATTAACATTCTCTCTGTGCTAGTCTCTGTTTCTGTGCTGGAGGTATTGTCCTTCCATCCCTCTCTTCTCTCTCTTCTCTTTCTTTTAATGCTGACCCATAAGTGTTTGAGTGTTTGTGTCTCTCTCTCCATCATCCTCTTTGTATGTCTCTCTCCCTCTCTTTCTTTCTTTTCCAGGCCGGTCACGGTGCTGTCTGCAATGACATCGACTAGCTAATGTAATGATACTAGGCTCTAATAACTGAATTTGGCCTCTTCTGCTTGGCCTTGGCTAGTTCTGTTTGGCCCATGGGGGCTGCCATACTTGGCATGATGGCATATAATGCACCGCTGCTCTGCTTCACTGCTTCATTGGTCATGCCTCATGTTCTCTCTGCATCGCTGTTCTGGCTGTTTAGTTTTATTATCATTATTATTTTGAAAGTAGGATGAGATTTTTAGTGCATTTTGCTGTAGAAGGATGTTTTGATGACAGGGTGAATATCTTCAGGTGTCAGGATGGTTTGGTCTCTGGGTTTTGGTTCAATGAAACCGTCACAGTGTGGCTCTAATGTGTCTGCTCATTAGTAGAAGTTTCACACCTGAAGATGTTCACCTCTGCTGTTACCTTTCCACAAACTACAGATACTAATTATTTCTCCTCTCTCTTCTTTTGTCTGGTTTTATCGTCAACAACTTCTCTCCTCCTTCTCTTCACATCCCTCCTCGCTATGACTTCCTCTCTCTGCATTCTCTCTCTTCTCCCCTCTCTCCTTTGTCTCTCATCCCTCAGGTGTGTCTGACGCTGACCGCTAAGAGAATGGCTCGTAAAAACTGCTTGGTTAAGAACTTAGAGGCGGTGGAGACGCTGGGCTCCACCTCCACCATCTGTTCCGACAAGACGGGCACTCTGACCCAGAACAGGATGACCGTGGCCCACATGTGGTTCGACAACCAGATCCATGAGGCTGACACCACCGAGGATCAGTCAGGTGAGATTTTCTACAGCATGCAGTATGGCTGCACAATATATTGTTTGGGTATCATCGCGATATGAGCATATCCCAATAATTATATCTCAAGGTACAAAATATATAGTGACATATTTGAGCCAATCAGTCAAGTCTATGGAGCATTTAAATGGGCTTTTCCTTTGTTTTTGAGATCTAAGTTTTGATCTTGTAATCACTCGTTTTTTTTGTTTAGCTGCCATAAAACTTGAAAGAGTTGGAGTTAAATGTAGAAGTAAATCGTTGCTTTGCTTCCTTCAGAAATCCCCCGTTTTCTCTTTCTATGGCAGACAACCTACACAAAAGGCATTGTACTTGCTCTAGAAATGTCTCTAAAGATGACATTTTATTGATTCACGTTTCTTGAAAAGATCATTCAAGCCTACAAAAAAGGCAAAAAGCAGGAGGAGGACAAACCCTGTGAGCCACTGTGCATCTGCTCAGCCTGTGTGCTCCTACTGTCTTTCTGGCTTTTAATAATATTATTTGATTGCAGAGGGAAACTTGAATGATGGAACCTCTGTGCAGGAGTGTGCCATCAAAAAGTCTTAACTTATGTGAGAAGATATTATAGATCAACACCAATAATTATCAGATATCAACAAGATTTAGATTCTTTGCAAATGCAAATAGTGTCCATGGAGGAAGAGAGAGAGTCTGTTATCATTATTTTAGGGGGAGTTAAAAAGGGTTCTGCTGAACAGAGTGAAGCAGTACAGTTTGAAACTACTGCAGTATATGTCATAGGAAACAAAAATATCGTAATATCATTTGTCCTGATATTGTGCAGCCCTAGCATGTACTGGATCTCTCTCCTTCTACAGAATATGGAAAACGAACTCTAGTTTTTCTTAGGGAGCATAATGACTGGTCCTGTGATTGATATCAGATACTTCATCGGTGTAATATTTTGTGACCAGGTTCCTCCTTCGACAAAAGCTCCACAACATGGGTGTCTCTGGCTCGCATCGCTGCTCTGTGTAACCGCGCCGTGTTCAAGGCTGGACAGGAATCTCTGCCCATCCTGAAGCGTGAGGTGGCCGGCGATGCCTCTGAGTCTGCCCTGCTGAAGTGTATCGAGCTGTCCTGTGGCGCCGTCAAAGCCATGAGGGACAAGAACAAGAAGGTGGCTGAGATCCCCTTCAACTCCACCAACAAGTACCAGGTTTGTCCCCTCCACACACCCATCCACGCAACACTAATACTTTCGTCAATGCTAACACAACGTCTGTTCCATCAGCTCTCCATCCATGAAGGTGAAGATGAAAGCGATAACCGCTACCTGCTGGTGATGAAGGGAGCCCCAGAGAGAATCCTGGACCGCTGCTCCACCATCATGGTGCAGGGCAAGGAGCAGCCCATGGATGACGAGATGAAGGAGGCTTTCCAGAACGCCTACCTGGAACTGGGAGGACTGGGAGAGCGAGTACTGGGTAAGAGACAGGGGATAGTTGAAGAGTGTTCATTTGTGTGAAAATTTCCTCAATGTGTAACAAATTTGTTTCCTCTCCTCTCTGACTTCTCTAGGTTTCTGCCACCTGTTAATGCCAGAGGACAAGTATCCCAAAGGTTTTGCCTTTGACACTGATGATGTCAACTTCCAGACAGACAACCTTTGCTTTGTCGGCCTCATGTCCATGATCGACCCTCCTCGTGCTGCCGTGCCTGATGCTGTGGGCAAATGCCGCTCCGCTGGAATCAAGGTGGGCATCTTTTAGAAGCTGGCATTGGAAACTATCAGCCACATTTCAGAGGAGTTTAGCACTGTAACAACTGAGTCTCAAAATGCTTTTCAGGACAATTTTGCTTATTTTGCCAGGAAAGGGTCAAAAATGCCCTAAGAGTAAGTGCTAAGGCTTAGTTTTTTGAATACTTGCAACTTTCAGTATCTGGTAGTTATTTCTAATTTACTGCATGTTATATGAGTGAAAACAATTTAAACTTAAGGAAAACACCAAAATGGAATAATATTTTAGAGATCTAGTAAAGAAAAATATTGCAGTCAAACAGAGAAAACACTTTTTACAGGATAAACTTAAAATTTGAGCATTAAAAGAAACATGTTCAATAACATTTTTCAGTCTTTGTCTCTTATTTTGTGAAAAAAAAAACTCCCTGGCACTAAAACCTCCAGCACCCCATAGCCTCTATTTGTCCTTGTACACAAGCCACTTGAGGATGGCTGCTTCTCATCATGAGACAAAAACTGAAAGTAAAAGTAGAGGATAAAGCAAGATATTCTGCTCCCCACGCATATTGTACAGAACAAACAAGGCATGGTACATTGTTAAACAAAGGTTAGCACACTATACAAGCCTCCAATAATCCTCACATAGTACAAAGAATACTCGAAACGCTTTTCAGCGCCGACACATCCAATGTTTAAGATTTCACAAGTTTGTAGGAGCAGTTTTTCACTTTATATATCCTTTCTCTTGACTCTCCCTTTATATTTTCACTGTCATCTCTCATTTTTCAGGTCATTATGGTGACTGGTGACCACCCAATCACAGCCAAGGCTATTGCTAAGGGTGTCGGCATCATCTCTGAGGGCAATGAGACGGTCGAGGACATCGCTGCGCGCCTCAACATCCCTGTCAGCCAGGTCAACCCCAGGTGAGATTGGAAAAAAAATGTTCATATGAGAAGGTTAAAAACAAGAATGTGATTTACAGTAAGGGATAAAGTTTTGACGCTTTTATGCTTCAGCATCAAAGGATTAATAGTGTTTTGCTTCCCACTCGCTCTGCAGGGATGCAAAGGCCTGTGTGATCCACGGTACAGACCTGAAGGATCTCAGTCAGGATCAGATGGATGATATTCTGAGGAACCACACAGAGATTGTCTTTGCCAGAACCTCCCCACAGCAGAAACTCATCATTGTAGAGGGCTGTCAGAGACAGGTGTGTTAATGTTCACACGTATCTGAGAATGTGGACAACACACAGAGTGACCTTCTGGAACGCTGAGTGAGAAAACTATTAACTGTGTATTGTCCTTTTGTGTCAGGGCGCCATTGTGGCCGTGACAGGCGACGGCGTGAACGACTCTCCTGCCCTGAAGAAGGCCGACATCGGTGTTGCCATGGGAATCTCCGGCTCAGACGTGTCCAAACAGGCGGCTGACATGATCCTGCTGGACGACAACTTTGCCTCCATTGTCACTGGTGTGGAGGAAGGTGAGGGTGAATGATAAAGGAGAAAATCAGGTGTGAGGAATGAAAGATTGATTAAACTGGACTTGAAGAAAATCTCATATTAATAAGACATTTTAGAAGGAATCAGTGTTGGCTTCTTCTAAAGGTTACCACTAGGGATGAGCGTAATACTGGCCGTATTTCAAGGTATCGGGTATTTGTGGAGGCTTCTGATGCCAGCCACCAACACTCAAGGCAGTCCTCACAGCACGTGAGCAGCTTTACAGATAGTTAACAAGGGTCCAAAACTCTTGAAGAAACACACAGGGCTTGCTTTTCTGTGCTTTACTCAAAGCTTGAGGTTGAACCAATCAATGTAAAACTGAGACATTACAAAAATAAATAAAGGCATCATTTTACAACACTTACTATTGATGCAAGAAGTCAATATAACTGCTTCACAAAATGAAAGAAACTCCTGAAATCACTCTCCAAACGCATGTTCTGAAGTTTAAATGCACTTAAACCGACAACAAAAGCTTTCCAAGGTTGAAGCGTTACAAAAAGTATAAGTCACATAGTGAAGTAGACTTTTTGTCTCTGAATGAGCCAAAAGGCTAAAAACACGGGACAAAGCTACCGAGATAAAAACGTGAAAAAAAAGTATTTTCTGTGTGAGAACCAAAACAGAAATAGTGTTCACTCAGATAGATTTCTAAAAGTCAACTCTGAATTGATTTAAAGACAGCAAAATTTGTCAGTTAACAGCTTAAAGGTTAGAGCTTTGTTCTAACGTTGTGCTTTAATTTTGCACCTCTGAAGAAAACTCAGGGAGTGTTAAAAGTTAAACTGTTTTATTTTACTCTTCAGTTTATTTTGAAAAAAAAAAAAAATCTAAAACTCTGGGGGTTTTCAGTTTTATATAACACTTTTGTTGTAATGTATAATGTATAATTAACAATTCATAAATAACTTTGGACTCAATGGCAGAGTCACTGTATTGCCTTTTTTTAGAAATAAAAGTCTTGGTATTAGTGAGTCGTCATAAGGGAGTATTAGCACTGGTATCAGTCTGAAAAAAGTGGTACCAAACTTCACCACTCTGCCTTCATCCCTGCAGGTCGTTTGATCTTTGACAACCTGAAGAAGTCCATCGCATACACTCTGACCAGCAACATCCCAGAAATCACCCCCTTCTTGTTCTTCATCTTGGTCAACATCCCTCTGCCTCTGGGCACCATCACCATCCTCTGCATCGACCTGGGGACTGACATGGTGAGTGAAATCAACACAACTTTAAACCGCTTTATAATCCAGCTTAACAATGAAACAGTCTACTCTAATGTAGCCTTAAATGTGTGTCTGAAATACATGTACGCAAACATGACACTAGGTGGCAGTGTGGGGACATCCAGTTTTTACCACAGCATGTTCAGAAAAACCAAATCAAAAATGAAACGAAGAGTGTGTCCTCTGTCAGGTACCAGCCATCTCATTGGCCTATGAAGCAGCAGAGAGCGACATCATGAAGCGTCAGCCCAGAAACCCTCTGAGGGACAAACTGGTCAACGAGAGGCTCATCAGCATCGCCTATGGACAGATTGGTGTGTGGTGTTTAAATGTTTTAAACAATCTTAAATATGTCTTTTCATAAGGAAACATTCAAATCAGGATGTTTACTCTGTTAGTTTTGTGTGGAGGATCACTGTTTTCAGCTAAACCTGTCAGTAAAAGCCTGACCTCGGTTTGTCTCTGCAGGTATGATCCAGGCTCTTGGTGGTTTCTTTGCCTATTTCGTCATCATGGCTGAAAACGGTTTCCTACCATCTGTTCTCGTCGGTATTCGGCTCAACTGGGACGACCGCTCCACTAACGACCTGGAGGACAGCTACGGCCAGCAATGGGTACAAAAACCACATCATTTTTCTCTTGCACCGTTTATTTTCATGAATAAACTTTATCACTGTTTCTTTATCACGGTTTCTCTGCTCCTGTTTCTCTGCACAGACCTACGAGCAGCGTAAGATCGTGGAGTTCACGTGTCACACAGCTTTCTTCGTCAGTATCGTGGTGGTGCAGTGGGCCGACGTCATCATCTGCAAGACCAGACGTAACTCTGTGTTCCAGCAGGGCATGAAGTGAGTCGAGACAAAACTGGAATGAAAAGAAGTTTGTGTAAATAAGAACGAAGAAGGAGAGTTTGATTGCCAGAAGGAGCTTTAGAAGTATCAGATTTATGATCCAGAAGGGCCACAAATATTCAGTATCTGATTAAGAGATAATGATTTTTATTCAACAACAATCCTTTCTTGACTCTTGACTTCCTGCCTGCATTTTTTGTGTTGCAGAAATAAGATTTTGATCTTTGGGCTGTTTGAGGAAACGGCTCTGGCTGCGTTCCTGTCCTACTGCCCCGGCATGGACGTGGCACTACGGATGTACCCGCTCAAGTAAGAAAGACACAGAGAGAATTAGCAAAGAGAAAATCAGCATATGAAGTGATATAACAAACACAATGCTTCCTAAAGAGAGAGGTTGTATTGGATTGATTAAATCTGTTAAACATGTTAAATCAAGACACATTTAAAATACAGTCGGAATAAACAGAATCCTGTTAGCATTTAGGAGGGGAGGCAGCAACATTTACTGTGTTCATTCTTAAACTTTCATAACTCTGATCTAACGCTCCCCTCTCGTTCTCTCTCAGGCCCAGCTGGTGGTTCTGCGCATTCCCGTACAGTTTCCTCATCTTTGTTTACGATGAGATACGAAAACTCATCCTTCGCCGAAACCCTGGAGGTATGATTCTTCACACATACTCACACACATTTAATGCATGACCCTCAGTGATAAATGAGTTTTATGAGGAGAAATACAGCAAATAAACAACTTTTGAATATTCATGGAGATCTAAGATATTTGATTTATCTTCCATACCCTGAAGCTTCTTGCCACGTTATAAAAAAGGACAAAGTAAATGTTGATGTTGTGATTTAAGAGAAAAGTCATTAATTCACACAAATAAAGCCATGAATAAATAAGAAGAAAGTCTAAGATAAACGAGAAGAAAGTCATAGATTCATGTGAAAAAAGTCTTAGATTTTTCAGAATAAAGTCAGAGATTTAGTGAATTTACCAGAACAAAGTCATACATTTAGAATTAAAACTCACAAATGTACATGAATAAAGTCATTAGTGTACAATAATAAAGTCAAAGATAGAAAAGAAATAAGTTAGAAATAAAAGAGAATAAAGTCATAAATTGACATCAATAAAACTACAAATAAATGAGAAATTATGAGATTATTCTCGTTAATTTAAAACGTTATTCTTGTCAATTTGTGCCTTTATTCTTGTAGATTTACGGCTTTATTCTTGTAACTATCTGCCTTTATTCTCGTAAATTTACTTCTTTTTTTAACTTGGCCCCTATCCTCTGACTTTGCTTCTCAACTTTAGTAAAACAACATGAAATCAGCATCAGAATTGTTCCACAGTAACACACTTCTCTTTCTTTTCCTGTTTTCCTCTTCTCTCTTCCTCTCTGCAGGCTGGGTGGAAAAAGAAACGTACTATTAAACTATCAAAACATCACTTCTCACTCCCATCCTGTCTGCTCTATCCCCCCTTCTCTCTCTCTTTCTCTCTTTCCTTGTCACTCTTCCCCTTCATCCATCCATCCTCTCCCGTCAGCACGCTCAAACTTTACAAGAAAACAATGTTTACTTCTCATCTTCATCACCCAAAGAAACAAAAAAATTAAACGCCAAGACGGCAAGAGGACCAACGACAGAGGAGGAGAGGACACGGAGGGAGACTTTTACCTCCTCCCTGTCCTCTCTCTTCTTCTGTCCTCTTTTTTTTTTCTACCCAAAGTCTTTACAGCACATGTCTGCCAGTAACACAGTCGTGCCGATGTTTCTGACTGCACCGTCAGCTGCAGCCTTCTCTTCTTCACACGTGTGCTCCAAGTAAGAAACAGTAGTTAGAAAAATAGAAACGAAACCTGACTGTTCCACTGCGATCCGAGCAGAACAACATGGCAGCTCCCGACTAGAGTCCAGAACTGGAGATTTGAGCGGGTGGGTTAGTGAGCCACCTGGTTCCAGCTCTTCAATCACTGCCATTTCCTCTCATGCCTTCTACAACTCACTGCCAGACTTCTACTGCCGTTCTCTCTTCTTCCTCTTCTATCTGTCACCATAAAACTGAAGCACTCACCTACACAGAAAAAGGTCCTCTCTCCCTTCTCCATCCCCCCTCCCTCCCTCCTCCTTCTCTCTCTCTCTCTCTCACACGTGTTCTTTTCTGCTTGTGTTGTTGTTGTTTTCTAATAGACAACTGGGTGTTTTATAAAGACAAAATTGTTCGTAAAAGTTTTGTTTCTTTTTTTTTTTTTTAAGTTTGGTGTGGGTCTGAGAGCTGCTTGTTTTCATTCGGACATGACAAAGCACACTGTTTCTCCCCCCTCTCTCTATACCTCCCCCCTTCCTCACCCTGCCTGTCGATCTGTCCCTGTTCGTCCGTCTTCTTGTGAACACCGTGCAAACCCTCCGTCCTTGTAAACTACCACACTCACTTCCCGACTCCCCCTTATTCTACCACCCTTTCCTCTCCCTCCGTACAGCCTCCCACCCGATCTCACCCCTATAAAAAAAAATACAATCTTTCTGTGTCCTCGGAAAAAGAGATTTCTCTCCAATTTCATTGTTTAGATCAGTGGAAATGTGAAAAAAAGGCACTGTACCTTCATTTGCTAAAGAGCAGCAAAAGAAAAAAAAAAAAGAAAATGAAATAAAACAGAAGGATCTCTCTTTTTTCAGTTTGGTCTCCACTTTGTTTTGTGTGCAGTTTTGTCAGAAAATGGAAATAAATGCTGTGACCAACTGGAAATCATGGCAGCAGTCTCCAGTCATCTGTCGTCTTCCTTCAGAGTTTCAGCATCTCAAAGGAAATATGATTACATTACATGTAAAGTATTATTTTACATGTGATAATCTTATGCATCATTCAAGAGTAAATGTTGTATTCTCCAAACTATGAGCCTGTCCAAAGTTTCACATTTCTTGTGGAAGATTCCAACCACGAACCTCAACACCTCCTGTCTGGTATTTCTGACAAACAAATAGAGGAATGTACCAATGAAACTTGGGGGGAAAGCCACTCCACAAGGAATCACAGGATGAGATTTCTGGTGAGATCAATATGTTCATGTTTGTAATTCCTGTTTTATACCACTTGATGGCAGCAGAAACAAGTTTTGATCACAGTTGGAGAGCACAGATCAGTCACCTGAGAGGTTAAAATTTCACTCTTTTTCAGTTAAATTAGTTAAACTTGGTGAAACTTAAAATACTGGTCGTCATTTGAAGTCATAACTCAGCGACTTTATGAAGGTAAGTCAAATATTCACTTTTATTAATATGCTGTCTGGACAAAATTCCAAAAATACCAAGGATCCCTTATGTGCTTGTAGCTTTCAACACATACATTGTTTTTGCATCAAATTTGAATTAAATCTTGGCTTTAAATGATGTGAGAACCACTAGTTGTCGTTTTTGTTAACATTTTACCCTAACTTTTCTGGACACATTCAGCTGTGATAGGAAAATCCTGTTCTCACTTTAAACTCAGAAGAGAAATAATGACACTTTCACGAGCTCAGTTGTGAGCGGATGAGTCTAAATGTTTGTCTACACTATCTCTGACACACACACACCACACACACACATATATAACAGAATGATTGAGAGCAACTGTGTCCATGTTTCATGAATACTATTACAAGGCTCAGAGAGCAAATGATGCTGCTGCTCACCCCACACACACACACACACTCTCTCTCACTCACACACACACACATATCCTCTGTAACCCAGGGATATAGGTCACCTCTTTAATGGTTTCATTGTTTTTCTCTGTTAGGTTCCTGCACTTTTCTTCCTGTTTGTCATTAACCTCAGTAAACAGCTTTATTCCTGCAGAAAGACTCGTCACTTTTAGACTTAATAACACCAAAAACCTTCATGATATTTATGCCATTTGTGCCCTAATTTCAGGGCAGCTTCTTTCTACCTCAAACGCTCAAACACATCTCAGTAAAAAAGTGGTTTTCATTTTCAAAGATGACACAAAAAAAATAAAAAAACACCACAACTGGACATTTAAAATCTATTTTGCACATGTAAAAGAAGACAATGGGACACAGCCACTGGTCCATAGCCTAGTTCTGAAACAAGGAACATCCATGCGAACAATGTGTCATAAAGGCTTTCAGATCTTTGAAGAGTCATACATAGGTATGAAGGAATCAGCCAAGAAGAGCCTTGTAAATTAAAGATTAGCCAGTCAGTCAGTCAGTGTACCTGTAAGCACTCACAAACATCAGAGCACAATGATACACAACATTCAAAGACTGCAAACATTTGGCTGAAGCCTTTATTTAAAAGAATATAAATGTAGTTGAGCAAATGCAGAAAAGTTGCAGACACTTCACTCAAATACTCAATATTTTTCTGTAACACTGGACACTGGAGCTGTAGTGTCAGAGCAGAAGAAAGCTAAACAGGAGAGTGATAGAGCACAGGCCAAGGGCTAAAACACAGGTTAAGCTTTTTGTGCTAATGTTCATTCCAATCCACATGCAGCAAACTCTCAACCCTGAGAGTCTTTCAATAAAATGAAGACCCAGGTTAAGTTTGCTCTGCTTGGTGAGGTCGGAGTTGGTAGATGAGCACTGGTAGGACATAACTATGGTAGCCAGGAAGTGCAAACCAAAATGACAAAGTTCGAAACACTTTTACAAACTCTGAACAAATGTACAACAAATTTACAAAAATGAAAAACACTTTACAAAGCGCTGAGAATTTGCGAAGTCAGAATTTTCACTGAAAAAGGAATGTACTTGAAAGGTCAGTCACTTTTGGCCCTTTACCACGATACAATTCCAGCCCTACTTGGCTCGGCTCTACACGGTTTGGTTACCTTTTCCACTAGCCCAACTACAGACTCACAGGGGATCTTATAACACAGCTGCGCTAAAGTGCTGCGCTGAAGTGCGTGCATGTCATCTATAACGTGACACAAACATAATTGTTTACTAACATACGTGCCACCGTGGTCTTTAAAGAGAAAAAAAAAGCTTTCAAAAGATTTCATTAAAGGAATACAGCGGCTCAAAGTCGGGCGTCATGACAACGGAGGTAAACAACAGGCTTATGCTGCTGCAGGCAGAGGAACGCGAAGGAGCTGCTTCCTGACATTAACTCTTCCCTGGATCCAGTGAGATCACTTTAATTTTTGATTTTTGGGCCTGGTATACCAGAGATTTTTTGTCTTCTTTGAACTGTTTTTCCCTTTTGGTTCCCTGTGGATTAATGGACTGATTGGTGCTTAAAGACTCTCGGGGCAGACAGATCACTCCTGCACCGACAAACTTTGATTTAATTTGAAAGACTCTTTAAACCAAAGTATCTTTGCTGTTAACTTCTTTTTCGTTTAAAAGAGACTTTAAACTTATTTAGGAATCATGACGTTGCATTTTAGGGCTGTATATTGTGTTCATTCAGTGTGGTTCTGTGCCGTAGGGTTTAAATGTCATTAAAAACCCGTCGCTGACTTACTCGTTTGCCTCTTGTAAGTGATTTGTACAGAGTCAGAAGCTTCGGAGACGACATTCTCTGACCAATGAGTGACCGGCAGTCCGTCCAAGTCACCTTTTAGTATTAGCTTTACTCGCTTAGAACCAGGGTAAAGCAGGTACGAAAAACTGGCGTCTGACGCGTAGTACCGCGCCTGTGGAAATGCAACACAATCGGGGTAGAGCCGAGTAGAGTAGGACCAAGGCAAGTCAGTGGAAAAGGGCCATTTGTGTTGATGGAAGGCGTTGAAGACGATGGTCACGTCGCTTTGTCTTCAACAGACAGATTAACAGAGCTGATACAAATTTCTAAAATAGTTTATGGTGCGTGCATTATTTTTTTGTCTGTTTTGTTGAAACTTAGACAAACTACATTGTGTTACCAGGATTGACTAATGTTACCGACATGTTTCAGAGCACCAGGCTGTGAGTAACACCAAACAGATAGTCTGAACCCTTAACTATGCTACAAACATAGTTAACCAAGTTTGATTGTCATATTTAAAACTACAAATAGATACATTACTTTGTACCTTTGCATCATGGGAAAAGTTGCCTTGAAAAAATAATAGTAGAGTTAAAAATAAGTTCAGATCTCAGAATAAATGCACATTTAACATTTCTGGCAGTCACATCTTTATGACAGTGGGTGATAGTGCAGGGTTTTAATCTTTAATTCAAAGCTTTAAGAGCCTGAAGCTGAAGAGACAATTTGGCAAAAACATCAAAATACATTTACTGAAACGCAAATATAGGTAAAAAAAATCCTAAGAAGAATATCACAAAATAATAACACAACATGTCAGCCTTCCTCTCTCTCTCTCTCTCTCTCTCTCTCTCTCACCTCTGTGTGAAATGTGAGTAACGTCTGTTAAAGCTCATGTGGGCCTGGCACCCTCGGGTATGACACGGAGGAATAAAAGTCTTCAATTCATGAGGACACACACACACACACACACACACACACTCACAGAAAGAGAGAGAGAGAGAGAGAGAGCCAGGAGTCCACTAACATACATCTGTTAGAATAAGAAAGAGAGGAGATGCCTTATAGCGCTGCAGCTCCACTCGACTCATGATGATGCTCACACACACACACACACACACACACACAGACACACACACACGACTCTTTCTTATCCACCATAACAGCCACACTAAAACACCTTTCCTCTGACACACACACCTTCTCTCAATCTTCTACCCACTTACACCCTCAGCTCCCACCCCTTTTCTCCAAATCACACACACACACCTACACACACACGTACACACACACCAACACACACATCTCCCAATCTCCTACCCGATTACACTCGCACTAAAACCCCCTCTTTTTTTTGCACACACACACATCTCTACCTTCCTCAAAACCCTTTTTCGTTTCCTCTCATGCACTTACACACACATACATACACACACTCGCTCTCTTTTTGTCAACCACTAACCCCCCCCTCCTCACACACACACACACACACACACACACACACTCCCCCCTCCTCATCGCAGTAATCTGGCTGGCCCGTGGCCTCCTCTCTCTCGCTCCACTGTTCTGTGTGATAGAATATCGATCGGTTTGCCTCGGCACGGCGTGGAGCAGGGGGAGGAGGAGGGGGGCGGCTGTAGCCGATTTCCCTCACACACACTCACACACACACAGACACACACACACACAACCCTCCTCTTCGCATCTCCCTCCCCCCCCCGTTCACCAGTCTGTACGAGGTTCCAACAATGGTGTCGTTGTCGTCCTACCCAGTCTCCCAACGGTACCACGGATCCAGCGTCCCAGTCCCCCTCCCAGGACCTCCCGAGTCAAACACACTGTGTGTGCGTGTGTGTGTGTGTGTGTGTTAAAAGAAGGGGAGGGGGCAAACGGGTGGAGGAGAGAGAGGTGTCCAGCCCGGCTATATTGGGTGTGTTAATAATGAATGGTGTTGTACATGGTCGCTGTCTCTTTCCCCCTCTCTCTCCCTCCATCTGTGTGTGTGTGTGAGAGTGTGTGTATGTGTGTGTGTGTGCTGTAATATAAGAATCAGCTTAACCACACCTCAGTCCATTTGATTTATTTTCCAATATAAAAATAAAGTTTACAAAGAAGATTTTAAACACAGAGCAGAGTCCAGGGTGCAGACACCTGGATGAAAACACACACACACACACACACACACACACACACACAAACACACACACACTCACATCATTTAAGTCAATGATTCAAGGAAAGCCAAAGGGAACAAAACTAGAATACATACACATAGTATCTCAGCAGCTTTCCTCGTCAGTTTCTATCACACTCACTCAGAGTCACAGCAACAAATTCAGATGCTTAAAAAGAAAAATTAAACACTTCCTTTGTTTTTGTTCTTTTACTTCATCCCTGCTTGTCGTGCAGACACATAACTCTGATTCAGGCCCTTTTTATTCATCATTTTTGATTTACAATGATAAAAAAGTCCATTATTGTTAAACCTGACTCAAAAATATTTGCATTTGTAGTCTAAGTTCTTTTTTTTTGTTTTGTTTTTGCTTCATTGTTGTTGCTATTTTGTGTTTCTCTGTAGTTTGATTTTACATCCTGTAGCTTTCCTGCAGAGCCCTTAAAAGTCCTAATTTACAGACTTTAGCTCAAAATATATCAAAAATATCCCTTTTTTTGTAGCAAGAGGTCTATAAACTACTTTGAACTGCATTTTATTTGGATAAAAGGAATTACACTCTGCAAAAAAATTAAATCTTCTAAACAAGTGTTTGTCTTATTTTTAGTAGTAAAGAATGTTTTAGTCTTGATATGAGGCATATTTACCAGGCCAGTCCAGAAACATGACTTATTTCAAGTTATTTAAAGAAAAAAATTAGGTCTGAGTTGCTTGTAATAAGTGGGGTAAGAAAAAAAGTTTCTTGTATTAAGAAATTATTCTGATTTCAAGAAACTTAGTAAGCAATTTTTTTCTCACTCCATAGGCAGATTTTTCTACTTATTACAAGCAACTCAGATGTCATTTTTGCCTTTGATATCTTGGAATAAGACATTCCTCTTGACTTGTTAGTTGAATGTGGTTTTTAACAAGACTTAAAAGACAGTTTTTACAAAACATAAGACATAAACACTTGCTTAGATTTCAGCTTTTGCAGTGCATAAACAAAAAATTGATTGATAACTACTTCATCAAGTTTACACCGTCTCAAAGGTAAATACAGCATTTATCAATCTTCAAGTTGATGAATCTGGTAAAATACTTTGAGACTTGCACTAACTGACACGTGTTTTCAGTTCAGTAAATATGAAACACTTGTGTCAGCTGCTCTCATTTTGTCTTCGTGGGTCATGAAAAGGTCTTAAAGGTGCATTTAGTAAAACAGATGTGTTGGGAATTAGTTAAAATATTGAGTTTAAGCTCAAGAAGTGTTTAATCCTCTTCTTTCTACACAGGAGCAGGTCCCTTTCCTCAAAGGCCGCTCTCTTTCATCACCATCTTTCTACGATTAAGGACCATCACCGTGTTTTTGGATTCAGTGTCATTGATGAAGAAGAACAGGAGAGTGTTTGTTTGTTAGCACGAGATATCGTTCTCACTTCCATTTCGATGCATTGTCCCTTTAAAATATTATTCTTAAAAGCATACAGCAACTCTTTTACAGTGTATCAACTCTAGATATAACTGAGCACCATGTTTAGTTTTCACACAGTAAAAGTGACCAAGATTTTTTTTTTTCAACAGCTGACATCTGCTGCTGAAGTGAGGTGAATCATGGGAGCTCGCTTATACATGTGCAATTATCAGAGTTTGTCAGTGCTGGAGTCAGTGCCAAGCCTCATACGTGTATGTGTGTGTGTGTGAGTGAGAATATAGTAGAGAAACAACAGTGAGACCACGCGTGAAACACTCCACCCTCGTGTGTTTACACTGACAGCTACTGTCTAATTAAACCTGCAGCACAACAGAGATTGGGCGTTTTTCTTCTGCTTTTCTCCTCTGTCTGGAGTTTTTTGTCCAGGTCCTCACGAGCACGCAGATGATTACGATGGCACCTGTACAGAAAACATATAAAGGAAAAGAGATAGGTGAGTTTTTGTGACCCTGTGTAAACACATCAATGTCGATTTATTTGAATTATGCCAGATTTGATGCAAATTTGTTCCTCTTTACAGAATTTCGGCCACCTTTTAAAAATCATGAACACACTCTGAGTTAGTGTACTAAAAAGCTCAGTGTGACTTTTGTTTTTGTGTCCACCTGTCAGATATTTGTAGGTGTGTAAAAGCATTTCTTTTAAGAAATCCAAATAAAAAATAAGGACATGTGTAAACACTTGAACCAGAACCAAAATCTGTTCAATATTTGGAAGATGTTTTTTGTATATTCTCAGGTCATAAAAAGTGTATTTTCCTGTGTTCAGAAAAAGATTCAGTGATTTTAAAAGTGTAAAATGTTGCATCCTGGGGTTCAGAAACTAAATTGACGTCCAGCTCCACTTATCTGTTCAACAGCACCTTAGTGCCACGATTTCCTTTTTTTAGATTTTAAGCCAGTGGACCGAATAGGATCTTAAAGTCACAAGGCGTCCGTGCAAAGCCAATCTCTGAGTGCCGCAGACACCCCACCACCATCTCGAGCCCCTGCCCCCCCCCCCACCACCCCGACACATCCTGCTCTAACACCGCAGGTTATCAAACACGCCCTGTGCAGCTTCAGCAANCTCTCTCTCGCTCCACTGTTCTGTGTGATAGAATATCGATCGGTTTGCCTCGGCACGGCGTGGAGCAGGGGGAGGAGGAGGGGGGCGGCTGTAGGGCTAAAGGGAGTGTGTGTGAGTGTGTGTGTGTCTGTGTGTGTGTGTGTTGGGAGGAGAAGCGTAGAGGGAGGGGGGGGGCAAGTGGTCAGACATGCTCCAAGGTTGTTACCACAGCAACAGCAGGATGGGTCAGAGGGTTGCCATGGTGCCTAGGTCGCAGGGTCAGGGGGAGGGTCCTGGAGGGCTCAGTTTGTGTGCGTGTGTGTGTGTGTGTGTGTTAAAAGAAGGGGAGGGGGCAAACGGGCGGAGGAGAGAGAGGTGTCCAGTCCGGCTATATTGGGTGTGTTAATAATGAATGGTGTTGTACATGGTCGCTGTCTCTTTCCCCCTCTCTCTCCCTCCATCTGTGTGTGTGTGTGAGAGTGTGTGTATGTGTGTGTGTGTGTGCTGTAATATAAGAATCAGCTTAACCACACCTCAGTCCATTTGATTTATTTTCCAATATAAAAATAAAGTTTACAACGAAGATTTTAAACACAGAGCAGAGTCCAGGGTGCAGACACCTGGATGAAAACACACACACACACACACACACACACACAAACACACACACACACTCACATCATTTAAGTCAAAGATTCAAGGAAAGCCAAAGGGAACAAAACTAGAATACATACACATAGTATCTCAGCAGCTATCCTCGTCAGTTTCTATCACACTCACTCAGAGTCACAGCAACAAATTCAGATGCTTAAAAAGAAAAATTAAACACTTCCTTTGTTTTTGTTCTTTTACTTCATCCCCGCTTGTCGTGCAGACACATAACTCTGATTCAGGCCCTTTTTATTCATCATTTTTGATTTACAATGATAAAAAAGTCCATTATTGTTAAACCTGACTCAAAAAAATATGCATTTGTAGTCCAAGTTCTTAATTTTTTTTTTGCTTTCTTGCTCTTGTTATTTAGTATTTCTCTATAGTTTGCTTTTACATCCTGTAGCTTTTTTGCAAAGCCTTTGAAAGTCCTAATTGACAGACTTTAGCTCAAAATATCTCAAAAATAGCCCTTTTTTGTAGCGAGAAGTCTATAATCTACTTTGAACTGCACTTAATTTGTATGAAAGGGGTTGCACTCTGCAAAAAACTGAAATCTTAACAAGTGTTTGTCTTTGTCTTTCTAGTAAAAAATTTTTTAGTCTTGACATGAGGCATATTTACCAGGCCAGTCCAAAAAAATAACTTATTTCAAGTTATTTAAAGACAAAAATGAGGTCTGAATTGCTTGTAATGAGTAACAAAAATATCTGTCAGTGGGGTAAGAAAAAAGTTCCTTGTATTAAGAAATTGTTCTAATTTCAAGAAACTTAGTAAGAAATTTTTTTCTCACTCCATAGGCAGATTTTTCTACTTATTATAAGCAACTCAGATGTCATTTTTGCCTTTGATATCTTGGAATAAGACATTCCTCTGGACTTGTTGGTTGAATGTGGCTTTTAACAAGACTTAAAAGACAGTTTTTACAAAACATAAGACATAAACACTTGCTTAGATTTCAGCTTTTGCAGTGCATAAATAAAAAATTGATTGATAACTACTTCATCAAGTTTACACCGTCTAAAAGGTAAATGCAGCATTTATCAATCTTCAAGTTGATGAATCTGGTAAAATACTTTGAGACTTGCACTAACTGACACGTGTTTTCAGTTCAGTAAATATGAAACACTCATGTCAGCTGCTCTCATTTTGTCTTTGTGGGTCATAAAAAGGTCTTAAAGGTGCATTTAGTAAAACAGATGTGTTGGGAATTAGTTAAAATATTGAGTTTAAGTTTCAAGAAGTGTTTAATCCTCTTCTTTCTACACAGGAGCAGGTCCCTTTCCTCAAAGGCCGCTCTCTTTCATCACCATCTTTCTATGATAAAGGACCATCACCGTGTTTTTGGATTCAGTGTCATTGATGAAGAAGAACAGGAGAGTGTTTGTTTGTCAGCACGAGATATTGTTCTCACTTCCATTTCGATGCATTGTCCCTTTAAAATATTATTCTTAAAAGCATACAGCAACTCTTTTACAGTGTATCAACTCTAGATATAACTGAGCACCATGTTTAGTTTTCACACAGTAAAAGTGACCAAGATTTTTTTTTTTTCAACAGCTGACATCTGCTGCTGAAGTGAGGTGAATCATGGGAACTCGCTTATACATGTGCAATTATCCGAGTTTGTCAGTGCTGGAGTCAGTGCCAAGCCTCATACGTGTATGTGTGTGTGTGTGAGTGAGAATATAGTAGAGAAACAACAGTGAGACCACGCGTGAAACACTCCGCCCTCGTGTGTTTACACTGACAGCTACTGTCTAATTAAACCTGCAGCACAACAGAGATTGGGCGTTTTTCTTCTGCTTTTCTCCTCTGTCTGGAGTTTTTTGTCCAGGTCCTCACGAGCACGCAGATGATTACGATGGCACCTGTACAGAAAACATATAAAGGAAAAGAGATAAGTGAGTTTTTGTGACCCTGTGTAAACACATCAATGTCGATTTATTTGAATAATGCCAGATTTGATGCAAAATTGTTCCTCTTTACAGAATTTCGGCCACCTTTTAAAAATCATGAACACACTCTGAGTTAGTGTACTAAAAAGCTCAGTGTGACTTTTGTTTTTGTGTACACCTGTCAGATATTTGTAGGTGTGTAAAAGCATTTCTTTTAAGAAATCCAAATAAAAAATAAGGACATGTGTAAACACTTGAACCAGAACCAAAATCTGTTCAATATTTGGAAGATGTTTTTTGTATATTCTCAGGTCATAAAAAGTGTATTTTCCTGTGTTCAGAAAAAGCTTCAGTGATTTTAAAAGTGTAAAATGTTGCATCCTGGGGTTCAGAAACTAAATTGACGTCCAGCTCCACTTATCTGTTCAACAGCACCTTAGTGCCACGATTTCCTTTTTTTAGATTTTAAGCCAGTGGACCGAATAGGATCTTAAAGTCACAAGGCGTCCGTGCAAAGCCAATCTCTGAGTGCCGCAGACACCCCACCACCATCTCGAGCCCCTGCCCCCCCCCCCACCACCCCGACACATCCTGCTCTAACACCGCAGGTTATCAAACACGCCCTGTGCAGCTTCAGCAAATGCATCCAGACGCATTTCACTCATGGACATCAACTCAAATCTGTGTTTTTACGCCATGAAAACAGGAACTCACCAAGTTTAACGAAGAATGTGAATCTGGTCCACTTGTCCTGTTCCCGCCTGTGCCACCACTCTACGCCAAAATTTCTGTTATTAACTGTGGAGAGAAGAAGTAAATCTCAAACATGAGTAATAACATGCACTACAATACAATACACCATTGCATCACTTTAGTTTTCCACCATTATCACTCACCAAATAAGGTAAAAGACCCGTTAAAAGAATATTCAGTCATCAAGACACTGTCAATGAAAGGAAAAGAAACAACTTAGGTGTATTTATTCAGTCATGTCAGAGTACATGTCTTCAGTCATTTATTATATATGCGTATTACAGCAGGTGTTGTGGGGTGTAAATTGTAGTCATCATTGGTAAAATGACATTTTACAAATAAAAAAACCAAATCAATCACCCTGCTATGCTCAAATATGACCTCCCAACACCCAAGTTTTTTTCTGGTGTACATCTTTTATTTCTATTCGCTATTTGGGATAATTATGATCTCATAAGAATAAAAACTAAGCTTCATTTTTGTTCAGTAAGTTGTGTTTTAAGTTAGCTGTTAGTTATTAGTTATGAGTGTTTTGGGAAATACCTACACTGTTTTTTTTTGTTGTTGTTGTTTTTTTTACTGATATAAGTGTAGAGTTGTGATGTCACCAAACATGACGTGGGCAGTGTCTGTAAATGTGGCTAATCAAAAGTTTCATAAAAGTGATGTCCACAAATGTCAACGCAGGGTTTTAAGAGGATAATATCAGGTTGTGAATATTTTTGGAAGCTTTTCGTCTATTGTAATTATTTTTCCCTGTACTGCAATTGCAGTCTGGGAGAAATGGCCAAAACTCTGCATCTCCAGAGACTGAGTTTACACAATGAAGACAGGTAAAGAGTGTTCAATAAGATTTGTGACCCTTTGCTGAATTTACTTTGTGGCAAAGATTAGTATTTTGTGTCTCAAATGCACTATCCCTTTTATGCTTTTATTTTTTTTTTCTCTCTTTCTCGGGTATCTATTGTTACTTTTTTCATAATTAGAACTGGTTTTGATGTGACCAATGCTGTCATTACCTCAGACGTGCTCCCTTTTTGTTATTCAGGTTTTTGTTTCTGTTTTTTGTTTTTTTGTCCTTTCAGGAGGAGGGTGGGTTTGGTCTTTTATTTCTTGTTTTTTTGCTTTTTGTCAGTCTGTACAAGGGCTGAAAGATGTATCATTATTGTGTCAGAATGGAGATATGAAAATTCAAGATATTAATATCCCAATATCGAAAATATGAATAATGTAGATTTCCCCAGCTCACCCTGCATGTAAAGCTCGAAAAGTCACATGATTATTGATGACTTTCTGTTTATGTTGATGACTGACAGTGAGCTCCAATCAATTAACCGCACTTCCCACATCCTGTTATATTATGAGGCTTTTATTTTTCTGTAAAATGCTTAGTTTTCAGGAACAGGGTTCATACACTTCCTTAAAAAGTCTTAAATTAAGGCCTTAAATAGTCTTAAATTCATTAAAATTTGAAATTCTGGTCTCAAATAAATTGCTCAAAGGTCTTAAATTTGTCAGGGCAGGATTTGTTAATGTTTGATTGAGGGATTTTTTTTTTTACAGGACTTTTTGAGAAGGAGATTTAGAGTGTAAACTGTGACAAGCTGCTGATTTAATTTATGTGCATCCTGACAAGGCAGTCTATGACTATGGACCATTGTTTGCACTTTTATATACAGATATTTACCAATAGGCAACTTTATGATCAATAGCAGCAGGACCCCCAAACCATCAATAATAATAATAATAATAATAATACATTTTATTTCAAGGCGCCTTTCACAACAACCAAGGTCGCCTTACAAAGGGTAAAAAACACATAAAAACAAAATAAAGTTAAAAACAGCAACATAAAAGCAATAGAATAAGGGACAATATTAAAACAGCAGTTAAAAACAGTATGTATTGTGAAACAGATGAGTTTTGAGTTTTGATTTTTAAGATGGGGAGGGTGGCAGAGTTACGGAGATCCGGGGGCAGTGACCAACCATATTTATGTGTTTTTGGTCTTAAATTTCATTCAGAGTGGCATCAAAAAGGTCATTGAAAGTCTTTAATTTGATTTGCCAAAACCTGCAGGTACCCTAAATAAACCCAGAGTCATATTGTATCGATATTGGTATCAAGCCCTAGTCTGGACTTTCTAGGTTCATAAAAGCAATAAATATATTTTCAAAGAAATAAAAATTTAGTATATCTCAATAATTGTTTTGTTGCATTATTTTACAGATTCATTCAGAGATGAAGCTGGAGGAAGTGAATCTATTTACATGATGACAGCAAAGGTGAGTAGGACTGTGAACATGGCTCTCAGGTGGAGGTTGACACTTTCCTCACTGTCGCTGATGAACCAACACTCGCTCTTCGGCCTTTCAGCCACGAGGTGGCGCTCAGACTCCTCCGGCTGCCGGCGGTGGAGCGGGCTCCTGCGTGAAGAAGAAGGAGAATGTGATGATGTAAACAGATGTAAACAGATGTAAACATCCACCTTTCACTGCTGCTGAGGCTCCTCAACGCGGAAGAGCATTAGAAACTCTTCACTTTCTCTGCAGCGAGTACAAACAGAAACAGATAATTCACAGTAGTGGAGCAGAAATGAGCTCCAGCTGCTGTAAAAGTGACTCTGACTTACTTTTGTTCATCATGTGGAGCAGCAGCTGGAGCCTCCTCCTCTGTCACACACTCCTTCAAGTCCTCCATGTAGCAGATGGAGTAGATTTTAACCCTCTGTGTTTGTTAAAACATGTTTTTTTCTGAAGCTAAACAGGAACCCAGCTCTCAGTGCTGCGTCTCCTCTTTACTGTAAAAGACTTTGACCGGGAAGTGACAGTAAAAGGAGGAGGAGGAGGAAACTGTTGGTGCAGGGTTGACTTCCTGGAATTGATAATATTTTCATTTAAATGGTGTGGGGGTGTTTTTTCTCATAACTTAGGCTTGGAAATGTGGTTGAATATTGAGAAGGAACATTGTTTTTACCACATTATTTTTATTACCATAGGCCTACCCACAAAATAAAGCTTTATTATCAGTCACATTTCACTTTCATGGTTCCATGGCTGTGTCTTGAAGTCTAATACATGGGTTAACAACAAAATAGCAACTAAAAAAAATTGAATTGACTCATAAATAAAGCATGAAAAAAACTTCTCTAGATGAAACAAAGCTACTCAATTTAAAAATAAAAAATACAATCAGTGTCAGTTTGCATAACAATATGAAAAACAAAAGTCTGTATGACTGAATGATATGGAAAAAATCTCATATCTCAATATTAATGCCACATAACTAGATATCGATACAATACAATATGACTCTGGGTTTATTGAAAACTAATCATTTTTCAGAAAAATAAAAGCATCATAATATAACAGGATGTAGAAAGTGTGGTTAATTGATTAGAGCTCAACATTAACAGAAAGTCCCCAATAATCATGTGGCTGTCTAAGCTTTACATGCAGGGTGAGCTGGGAAAACCTACATCATTGATATCTTCAATATAATCAATATCTGGATATTAATAAGTTGAATTTCAGGATACCGATACAATAATGATATGTCTTTCAGTCCTAGTTGGGACCACAATGTTGGGCTTGTTTTTAACAAAATTGGCTGTCTGTGTTTCTGCTTTATTTTTTATTGTGCAGTAAACTCATGATGCTCCTTGCTGAATCAAAGAGAGGTCATATATAAAATCATATTTATACACAGATTATTCTCTTCTACATCTTTCATGCACCATTCACTTCAAACTTTTGTGTGTATCACATTGTTTATCTGTTAACTTGTGTCGGCAAAAACATATTTTTTTTCTTTTTTGGTAGTTAAAGTCCTAAAAGAAGCGTTTGTACTCATTCATACTGAACAGTACTGGGGCAGAAGTTGGTGAATGTAATAATCAACATTATTATTCTATTGTAAGATTATTATAGGAGAAAATGAATCATGATTTCATGTTTGCCACTTTGTCTAGAAATGCCACTCAAAGGTCATTAATCCGAACTTCAATCAAAACAGAATATGTTCCATAGTGTTTGTGTCTCATTTTATTGATAAATCTGCAGCTTTCGTATGAATTAGCACTCAATTAAATATCAAAATAGGGTCTTTACCTGCTTGATTTTATTTCTCTATTTTAGTTTCAGGTTCCTGATTCGAACACTGGACTCTCATCCCAAACCAGCGTCTTAAAGGATTAAAGAGTCTCCATCAGGTGAAAATTTACATATTTAAACCTTGAATAATGAGTAAACAAGCTCCGTGTAAGGCGCCTGACATGCAACAACAATGAATAATTCAAAAGAAGAAAAGAAAAGAAGTCAAATACTGTCATATATTTAAATTAAACATTTTTTAAAAGTATGTATAATTTTATTGTATAGTTATGTGTTTCAGCACAACCTATTTGGAAATAAGGATTTATTTAAGTCTCTGTGTTTGCACTATCTTACACATTCTTTAATATCATGTTTAATAGGTCTCATTTTTTTTTTAGTTGAAGAGAAATGGTTGCTTTTGACTGGTGTCCCTAAAAATACATCACTGTTAATAATCACTGAGCGTCGTCTCCATCGAGAATCACTGTTGTAGTTTCTTCAGCCATGTTATTTCTGTTGAGGGATGACCAGATGCTTCACTGTGACCGCTCAGTGTCAGCGGTCTGTCGGGTTCAGACTTTTGACCTTGACCTCGCTGCAGTGTCACAAGTTCAGACTGAGCTCTGGGGTCGTTCGGGGCATGTCGGTTTAAAAACAACAAGATTTACTATGACTGCGCACAAGTAAGTGAAGGTTTGAGATTATAAGTTTGGTGCTCCCAATTATTCAGATGTTAAACTCTATAACACTTATTTCCATAGAGGAGGCGTTTTGTCTTTTCAACTTAATATCATGTCACAAGAACAAGACGGCTTCTTGAATTAAATCACACTGAACAATATACGACACTTTCTTGTTTTTTCATGTGACTGTTGGAGGGAACAAAGGGTCCATCTGTGGTCTGCTATTAAATACAGCCAAGTTTTTTTATTATGATATATCATGTTAAATATAAATGGATAGATTTGACTTTATTTGTAAAGGACTTTTTGTACTACATACAAAAATGTACGACTCTACAATTCCACAATTTCATTTAGCAGATGCTTTTGTCCAACACTTCAAGTTAATAAGCCACAGGTTCTGCTCTCTAGTGCAAGAAGAAGTGTTTATTAACTTTAGATAATCCAACATAGTGTAACATTCAACAGCCTTCATTATTCAGTGCTTAATACTCAGTGAGAGCTACACCTTAGACCCTTTGATTCATTCGACTCCTGAGGACAAAGAGCAGAAGGATCAGATCATATATAGAGTTGGATAATTCATTCCACCATTTGGGAACAACAGATGATGATAAAATCAAATAAACAATCGATAAGACGCCATCGCCTTCCTCTCATAAAATGATGCAGTTACAGCTACAATCACAGTCGAGACACCGCTTCTAACACTGAGCATGTCGACATTTAACCACATCAAAACTTTGATAGTGACGAGTTTATGAGGGTTTATTTAAAATACAAATCAGACAGGAAGAGATGTCTCGTAATTGAAAAAAGTCTTGGCCTGTATTGTACGAAAACCTTGACCTAAAAAATGAATTTACAGCACAAAAATGTTGACGCATGCTGCATTCAATTACCATACGTATATCTGTATCTTCCATCTTTAATTGTAGTTCTCTAATTTTCTGTAATATCAGTGTCTTGATGTGTATTCTCATGTTTTGTATTATCTGTTCTGTGTGAATTGTCTTGTATGTTCGTTGATCGGGACCCCCTTAAAATCAAGATGATTCTTCTCAAGGGGCTATCCCATCAATAAATAATTTACAAAACAACCTACAACATTCTGTAACATGAACGTACGTTTTTGTTGTTGCTCCTCCTCATTTCATATATTATAATTGTAAAATTGTAAGATATTTTGAGTATGTTTGAATAACTTAAATATGATTCTCAGAGCATTTACTGACAGGTTCCATATTATATGATTTTTTTTTTTTTTCAGTAAAATTTAGTATGATATTTTTCTTTTGTTTCATTTCTTTTACCCTCTTATCACAAATAGTAAAACGATATTGTATGTATTGTAGATGAGACATTTAAAGACTTTTACGGTTAATTTATTTTTTTGGGGATCATGAAACATTGATATCATCTTTCATCCTCTTTAACTGATGGCCTAAGTTATATTTTCAAGTTTTTTAGGAAACAGAATAAACAGAACCAGATAGAGCACACTAATTATTTAGGCCATTAAAAAACATGGTGAAGACAGCTTTATCTTTTTAATTAGGATGTTAACCATTTTACCAGAGGTGGGGAGCATCCTGAAGAGCTGACTTAGACAAAAATATAAATTTCTCAAAAAGATAAAGTGACATCATGCTCCTCATGTAGGTGCAGGACGTTTACAAAGTTAAATATTAACATTAATCAGCTGTGTCTTTGTGTCTTTTTCTCACTTGAGAGCACCACAACCTGCAGCCTTTCTTTCCTGCCCTTCTGTTATTTGTCATGTTTGTTTCTTTCTGCTGTTATTTTTTTATTTTTAACCTTTAATGATGCTAACAACGTCCGTTTTTCCCCTCCTTGTCCTCTTTCTTTCACCTTAATATAACTTTTATTAGACGGGGAGGAGGAATCACTCTCCCAGATGCTGCTGTGAGCTGAACCTCATCACCTGCTGCTGCTGCTGTCCACACACACACACACACACACACACACACACACACACAGATGCCCCCCTTTTCTGGGTTGCAGTCTCAACTCCGTCACCATGGAAACAGCTAAGATGCCGAGTGCAGGAGAAGTAAAATGTGTGTGTGTTTAGACGGCGAAGGTATAGAAAAATCTTCTGAAGGACACATATAGATTAAAGGTGAGTGTGTTTTATTGACGCTGTTTATGAATACCCCCCTCTTACACACAAACACACACATTCTTCTTTTTGTCCACACTAAAATCTTCTGACTTCTCCTACCTTTTCCCTCACCCTCCTCACCTCTCCTTTTTGACATCCTCTTCCTCTCTTTTTGTGTGTTTCCTCTGGCTCACCTGCTCGCTCCGACCCTTTCAGAGCGTTCACTCTAAGGCACCTCACATTACAATGAGAGCCTATATATGAGGGTTTTTTTTTTTTTTTTACTCTCACTGACCCCCAGAGGGAATCAGGCGCCCCGAACGCCTGCCTACTTTCTCTCCCTCACTATTTTTCTCTCTCTCACCCTTTTTCTTTCCTCCTCTCTAAAAAGCCAGATGGGCCAGAGCTGCTTTTATTCCGGAGGCCCGGTGCACGTGCCGAGGACACAGGGCCTCACAGCGTTTAATTCACAAGCTTGAGACGCCCCCTTCTTTTAACCCCCCGTGACCAACACCATCACCCACCTCCCTCACTCTCCTTCTCTCTGTATTTTGTCCCTCCTGGCCCCCTCTATTCTGCTCGACTCTATTATCTCTTCCTCAATTACGCTCTCCTCTTCTTTCTGTTCTGCTTTGTCTTCTTATGTCAAGTTTCTTGTCATCATTTCTGATCTGCCTTCTTCTCTTTAGTTGATTGTTGTCTCTTCTTTTCAAACAGCTTTTTGTTTGTATTTTCTCTCTCTTCTCTTCTGTTTCATGCCTTTTTAATCTACAGCTTCTTCTCTTCTATACAAAGTTGCTTCATATCCTGATGTCTAATAGATGCTGCTATATATAAATATATTTCCCACTTGCTTTTGAATCAAGTTCAACAAACTCTTATTTTTAATCAAGTAAGTTTTTTTTTCTGAAGTTAAGCCCCAGAACAGCAGCTGCTGTGTCTTTCAGGACGTATTAAACACTGCACTGTTGATTATAACTTGTTTTAGTGAAAAATTATGATGTAAAGGGCTGTAAACATCAACACAAGATGTCTTGTATCAACCTTTTTGTTTTGTTTTGGACTTCTTAGTTATCTTAACATCTATAGGTACTTGTATGAAATAATTAATATATTTTCCCTTAATGAAGCTTTTGAGTTTTGTTAACCTTTTGTTTTCATTTATTTAGATTATACCTGTCAGTTGACCTATTTCTTCAAGTGTTTGTTCAGAAGAACTGATAAAATTTTTCTCATCAATTCTTCTAAATACAGCAGGGCTCACATCCACCACATTCACATTTCACAAAAGCATTCTGGGTAAAGCTGTAGCTTTTATAAACAGGTGGGAGGGGCTCAGGAGATGGTCAAGTCAACACACATTACTGATTTATTTGGACATAGAATTTCAACTTGAAATATATTTTGTAGTTGAGACGCCTCCAACATGTAATGAAGTTTCATCACAACAACTTCAGAAATCTTTTCTGACATATTGACACAGAATAATATGCTGGAATAGCAAATGTGCAAAATCACATTTGTTATTTACACATTCACAGTGTGCCTCAAAATATTCAAGCCAAATTATTTGAGATTGTCATTTATTTTCTATGTCGAAACACTTTTATTTGTGTCTTCATGAAAAAAAAACTGTTTGAAAGTCACTCAAGAGATTGATTTAAATGTGAAATTCTGTTTTCCAAAATCCTTTGATTTCATACAAATGCTGTTTACAGTTGATAAAAAGGAAAAACTGTGATTTATTTTCCGTGTTTGCTTTTTCTTGGGGTTTTAGAGAAAACGTGCAGAGTAAAGTCAAAGTACGTGCTTAGTTTTAAACCAGATCTCTGTTTGAATATTTTAAATGCACACGCTTTGTTATTTATAATTCATTCATTCAAGCAGTACCGTAAATACACGAACACTCGTTTTTGATTTTTCAGAAAGAGTGTGCAGTGCAGGGAAACAGACACAAGCCCAAGCTGCAGCCTGCAGGCTCGTTTGACCTCCTCCTCCTCCTCCTTTCCCTCTGCAGAACCTGACAGAGAGATGCTCCAGCGTCCATCTCACACACACACACACACACACACACACACACATACACACACACACACACACACAGACTGACCTCACTGATGTTCAGCAGGCCTTTTAACAGCTGAACTGCTGTGTAAGAGTTTAATTAGGTTGATTGAAAATATAAAAGAAGACTCAGCTGTCTTAGACTTCATGTGGTGTTAAATTCTTATATTTATCTTGACTTTCTCATTCATGCATTTGTCAGAAATCAAGCTTCCCCCTGCAGAATCTCCACTTTAACTTCTGCTCTTCTATTCCAGTGCAGCCAGGTTTCCCAAAGAAAACCAGATTATTTAGTGCTGTGTAATTGTTATTGAATGCACTCGGTATTTATTCGGGATTATTCGGGTTAACGGGGAAATAATGAGGTTGCCGATCTAGAGGCTGTGTTGGGCGGTCACACAGAGATCGATGAACACACTGAGTTAATTATGAGAAATCAATTAAAAGGAGGGAGAGGAGAGGAGAGGAGCAACCTGCAGGCTACAGACGAGGAAAGAGATGTCTTTGCTTTTCTTTCTGGACTTAAATAAGAGAAAAGAAAAGTAAATCAGTGACGTGTGTTTGGCTTTCCTCCAAAAAACTCAGAGACTTAAGATAAATTAATGGAAATCCTATTGGTCTGAGTGCACGCGCACAGGTCAGCGGGATTGTCACCTTGATCTTGAGTCGATGCGCAAACACACTTGATCCAAAATCTGCAGCCTGTCTGAACCCTGCGTGGACACAGAGATGCGCCATAGACGAGGAAATTGATCCCTATTCAAAGCTTGTGTATTGCACATTTTTAGGTCCACACACTATTTTGGATTTGACTTTTAAAAAAAAATCAAAAAATAAAATAAATGACACCCTGCACCCTTTATTTGCACATTCAGATTATTATTATTATTTTTTTAGCTGTTTTAATTTTCTTTAAGTCAGACTTGGGCGCATTTTAAGGTGCAACACTTTCTCACCTCGTGCATCACAAAGCACAAAAAATTAAAAAATAAAATGAAAAAATTGAAAAGTAATCCAAATTGATATGTATCTTCTTCCCACGAGCGTCACATCACCTGAAGATTGCGCTTTTGATGTGACCTGAAGTTGACTCAAATAACTAGAGAAACAAGTTTGAAATATTTTCCTCACTCTCATTATAATTATGCATTTTTTTAAAATCAGTAATTGCACTTCCGGTGCATTTTAAAGCGCATTTATTCGCTCTTCAATGTCTGTGATAGACTGGTTGGGGGAAAAAAAAGTGAGTCCTCCTCCTGGACCGATTTTCTGATTTTAAAGTTTTCATATTAATTCCAACAATAATACTAAAAAAAAGCATAATTTTTCGTTTAAGGGATTTAAATGCGCTTTTTTCTTGTCATACTTCAGCGAATTTCAACAACCGTCGCGTTCACGCCATGATTTGAATATTTCTGCTTATATGCAAATGAGCCACATTTGGTGAAAACTTGTGAAATTTTCTACTTGTGATGGAAAATATTGAATACGAATAAGCTTATTACGTATGATTTTTCCTTCAAATGCACGTGTTTGTGTTTATTTTAGGTGAATTCAGATTTATGCATCGGATGCAAATGGCCTGCTGAGAATGCACCGGAAGATCAGAGAAGACTTTAAGGATTTGTTGATGAAATGAGATAAAAGTCAAAATAAAAAGTGTCTCATTTAAATCAGTAAAGGGTACGTAAACGAAGTTTAAAGCATGAATACATTATCTCAAACAGAAGTTGGAAAAAAAATCACAAAAGCATCCTGAAGCAGTGGTTGGATTCATGATTTACGAGTTTCTTTAAAAAAAAAATTCTTTTCAAACGTAACAATCAAAATAATTTGCTTATCCTGTCATTGAGTGTATTTTGAACTTTATTTTGAAATGATTTACAAACAACAGACTGACTCATGGAGGCAGGAAACTTCCCTATAATGTCAAATAACTGAAACCTCATGATACCACATTTCATCGGTTGATTTTCCACCCTAAATAAAATTATTTAACTTCAATATAATATGAAAAGCTTGAAAAATACAAACTGCATATCGAGGGTTAGGTAAATATTTATACTTTGTTGAGCTTTCACAACATTTAGTTTCAAAACCTGCTGTGATTCATTTCACCTGAGCCCATTTTTTATCATTCTTTTAACTGATATTATAGTATTCACATCTTATCACACTTATTTAAGTATTTCCTCTGATTATTTTTTTTTAAATATAGGTCTCATCTCACATAGTGCTTTTATCTAATTTTTGTCATGTTTTAATGTTTAAATTCACAAAGGTATAAATTCTGATGAGTGTGAGTAAAGTTCTGCTAGATTCTGGGTTGTGTTTGTGTTTAGTCCTGAAATTAAAAACAGCAGAAAAGTAGGCGGAGGGTGACACAATTGATGAGAAATAAAGAATTAGGAGAACATCCTTTTTTTTTTTTTTTTTTTTTTTTTTAAGCTGATGGCTACAAAAGAAATCAAAGCACTTTTTGTCCCATTCTTTCTAGTGTTTGCTTGGAACATTAGTTTGATCATCAGGCTCTATTTGATAAAATTAGAAAGGTGAAGTGAGTGGTTAATGACCTTGGTCTGTGCAACAAAACATGGTTCTAGTCTCTGAGACCATTATGGGATTATTTGGTGACTGGCTGCTCGCTCTTACAGACTGATTGCCTTTTTCATCAATGTGCTGGGAGCGTCTGTCACCGCGGCCCCTGGGCCAGACTGACCCGACCCCGCGGTCAGAGGTCAGGCGGCCACTCAGCCATTACTGCAACTCATCAGCTTCCAGCTAACGCCACAACCCGGCGGTGAGTAGCCTGTGGGCCTAATAAAAGCTGCTATTGTCTAACTATCCTAAAACACTGTAAAACACGACGTTGTAACGTTTTATATTGACCAAAAAACGCAATTAAGTGCAGTAGAGGCTGAAATTGCGTGTATCAGTTAGTTTTGTATCCCTCCGCCACGTGCACGCAACGTTCTAGAACGTTTTAAATCATAAGTCCGTTGATGACGCATTAATATGTACATTTGCTACAACTTTATCCTATAGGTTTACTGTGAATAAAAAGTACATTAGTGAATTGTTTTCTTTGTTTTTTAAATGTCAACACAACTTATAATGTCAGTGTGTGTTTAACTCAAGGTTACCAACAACAGTAGCTAAGCTACATTTCTATTTACCACTTAACCTTGCATTATAGTTCAATTAGCATCTCATTTTATCAGTTAGCTTGCATATCTCGTCCACATATAATACAGCTGAGCTTATTCGGCCTCATTATGCTCCTTAATACGTTTAATTCGAGGTTAAATTGTTGCTACAAAGCTAGCTAATCCCCTTAATATGATATTAAGTCAATGCCATTTTGAAAAATAGTCCCTCCCTGAACTTGGTACAACTAAATATGAATTTAAGAGTTGCATAATTCAGAATACCAGGGTAGTTATTGTACTTGAATCCTCCTCAATGTGCTGTGTTGTGTTTTAGTGTCAAATATTTAGGAAAGTGACAGAATCAGCCATATCTTGATATTTTCATGTGTACACATTTTTTCAGTTTAACTTTTTTTTAATTTCCTGAAAAGGTGCATTGCACAAGTATGGACAAAAAAATACACATAACATTTTTCTCTCCCAGCCAAACACCTTCAACTCAACTCAGTCCTCTTCTTTTTCTACTGAGACATTAAAAGAACTATATACTTACATCAATTTACATGCAAGTATACAAATACAGGCTCATATGATACGTAAGCATAAGTGTACCCAGTGTTGAAATATAAAAGTATAGTTGTACATAGACATACACATACCTGCACCCACCCATAAACTTATTTATATCCAAGCCTACACATATGCATAGCCACAGGCATGTACATACCCGTACAAACAAGAATAAAAATAAAAATAGATTAAGGTACTAGAGCTTAAAGTTTAAGCTCTTCCTCATTCCGTATATACAAAATTATATACAGCAGAGACATATTATCAACTGTGTGTTAAAGCAGGATTGCATCTTCATGAAAACTCTAACAGTAAAGTTGTGTAGCTCAGCTCAAAGCTTAGGCTAAATGATAATATTTCCTGTGTTGCTCCGTGGAAAATAAGGATCAGGACTGTCCAGCCGCTGATAAGAAAGAAAAGCCCCCCTCGTATAGACCTGCTCCTACCCCCTGTGGTGCACTGTCATCTCTGTGTGACTCAGAAGTCTGAAATGAATCAGCTCCAAATTAACTGATAACATCTGTGGGTGTGTTTTTAATTTGTGTGTAACATTATACTGTATGAAAAAAAAAAACATACTGTCAGCAAAAAGGAAACTCTTTTAAATCCATGTTTATGCAGTTTTAAAAGCATCCAGCCGACGTCTGATTTATGAACCTCGAAATAATTAACCACAATCATAATATCTATTGTACATCGACTGTTGTTGTTGCATGTATTGACATCTGTGTAAACCTCGCAGTGGTCAGCGTTTGACCAGCGCTCCTCAATAAATAGTGGAAATGAAGCTTGGGAGGTCGGGGAAACAGTAACTCCCCCGGATTGATTTCCAATAATCTGGCCATTGCCCGTCTGATCCGCAGGATGCGAGCTGCGGGGAATTGTCGGCTCTTGTCCTTCTGGCTGTTGCTGTGGTGACCGGTGTGGAGATAATAGCAGTTAATGAGATATTAACCCTCGGCGTAAGGGAGAGAGGAAGTGATGGAAAGACTAAAGACTGGATTCGTCAATTGATGACCCTGGATCAATATTGTTCTGTTATTCGCCGTCAGTAACAAGCAGCGTGACGCCGTCCCTTTGAGACTGAGAAGGTAAATCCAATTTCTCTGTACGGACACACAGATATACCTCACACACACACACACACTACAACATGCATTTACAGATATCAGGGCACATAAATATCACCCAAACATCGACAGTTCACTCAGTTCACACGTCGCTAGAGCAGAAACACTCACACACATAGAAACAGACACAGCAGAGGTTGCACGTTTGGCTCTTTGTCCAGCTAGTTAGGATGCAAGCAAGCGATCATGCCCTCCAGGTCAGAGGTCAATTTCATCCCAGACGTCTGACCTCAGCCCAGCAAAGGTCAACCTCTCAGGGCCATGATTGTGTGTGAGTCTTTTTGCGTGTGTGTGTGTGTGTGTGTGTGAGGGTCAGTGGATGATAAGGTGAAAGCACAAGTGAAATATAGTGTCAGTTGTAAAATATTAAAATGTTTCTGTTTGTGTATGTGTTACTTGAGGCAAAGCAGTAGCAAAGATAGAGAATGGTAGAGCTGTACGGATTTAATTTGTTAATCTTTTTAACGAATATCATTGTGTAATTCACTGAAATGAGTAGAGGATGATTAACTGGACAATAGAATAAAAGAAAATAAGTGACAAAATGAAAAAACAAAAGCCCAGGGACGAAGGCGTGCGATGACAGATTGGTGTGTAGTCGCAGTTTTCCTCCGAGATTGGCCTCCTCTTCCTTCTCAGTATCACTTTGCCATCATTTCATGCTTCTCCTCTCACTTTTTCTTCCCTCTACTTCTGCTCACTGTCCCCTCGTACCTTCATCTCTTCACAGCTTTTCTGGCGAATTATCAGCTGACCTTGACACACAACCTCGTGTAACGCCCTAAACACACACATACACACACGCACATACACAAGTGCACAGACATGTACAGAAATACACATTCAGGCTTACAGTCTCTGCCGTGTGTAGCAGCTCACATTCAAGTAGACATCTACTCACCTACTGTGGCTCTAACAGAAGAAGTCTTTGTTGGGAATCATATATTTTATTTCTGTCAAGCAAATCTGATTCAATAACATACAGATTCTAGCTGTGAGGTGTAAATATTCATAGGGTTAAAATTATGAGTAATACCAAATAAATAACGCTTCAGAGAGAGTAGTTTAAGGGTGAAGGACCTTTTTATCCACTGTCAGGAGTTTGATTTGCTGCGTTGGTGAATGGCCGTTCGAAAGAGGTTCAAGTAATTAAATCAGGTTCAAAATGAGGAACTCTGTCAGGTTTAGTCATCCTGGTCTTTGAATTTGCATTGTTTAGAGACGTGTTTTTGATTTATAACTCAGAGCATTTATTTACAGGACAGGACAGTGGATACAGAAAGAAAAAGAGAAAGGCAGAGAGTCATGTGTTGGATTTGAACCTGGGGCTGTCTGCTTTAAGGAATACAGCTCCAGAACATGAGGTGCATGATAGGAATAGACTGATATTTGCATTTTGATGCATATTGGCATCAGCCTTAATTTTGAATGAGAGAAAAAGACTTTTCAAGATCACTCAAGATAGTGCTTACAGTCCTTTTGAAGAACATCTGCTTTTTACTGTAAATGAATTTGGGCTCCAAATATTGGTTATCAGCCTCCTTGACCACCAATAATCTGTATTGGCTCTGAAGAAACCATATTGGTCTATGTCTAGTTCCTGATTTAACTGTGTGCTAAACTGAGGTTTATTTGACCATTTCTGCAAGTCAAATTGTTTCCTATGTAGCATTCATCCACTCTACATCTTTGTAAGTTCAAAACACAAAAAAACTTTTGTCACAGAAATTCTCACATGGATGATTTCACTTCAAGTGCAAACACATAAGATATGGGCCAGATATGGACATGTGACTCCAGAGCTGATAGAGTTCCAACTGCCCTGAGTAACTACAGAGTGCTCCCTTAAAGCTGCAGTAACTCCAAAAATTAAAATCAAATCAAAAACTGTGTTAAAAAATTAATTCTAGCTTTAGAGGTAATAAATTATCTTATCAACAGAAACATAATTATGCCGAACACTCAGCATTTCAGCATTATTTGGCTTATTCTTGTGTACGTTATGTGGCTTGCTGCTCCTCCTTCAAAGTTTCATCGATTCTCACTGTGATTCTGAAGTTGTAAAATTTTCAGCATGTTCATGAGAAGTATTCTTGCGTATTTTATATTCCTAACTGTTGTACTTTTTAAAATATTTCCCATTTTCCAAAAAATTTGGCCCATTAAAATGAATGGAGAATCCCTGAATGTATGCTAATTATAAATTTATGGTGAGTTTAACATAAAATAATATATATTTATCATTGAAGTATATGAAAACAATAACCAGAACTTGTCTTATACAAATACTTAAGAAATACATTTGGTAAAACAAACTGGGTTAGCTTTGCTGGAGATCGGTGACCCCCTGCTGAGAAAAAACTCTTAAAATCAGACAAAAACAAACAAAATAGATTTTTAATGGGCCGATCTGTCAAGGGTTTTGTGGCAAATAGAAACACAGGTCAAACATTTTCTATTTGCATGGCGTTGTATTTATTTTAACCCCCTATTAATATTTATCTTTTTAGAACAATGCATGAAATTCACAATTTTAAAGTGTTTTTGATTTTGAAAGGCTTTTTGCAACTGTCAAGGAGTCCTAACCCACACATTGGGATCCACTGGTCTGAACAGTTGCAGTAAATGTCTATTTTTTTTGCTCTTTGAGAGTAAAATCATCATCATTGAAAAGTGGATGTTTTCTTATTTATTTTGACATCAGGGGTGTTCATCATATGCTCTGCATCCAAATACAAAAATGCCCGAACTATAGAATTTCCCTTCTACCTTTGTCTGTTATAAATATGTCTCATATTTTGGATGTAAGGTGACTTTCTATCTGAGAAAAACAAAAAAAAGATGTGTGATTATAACAGTTATGTTCCAGTTTTTTCACAACTACATTTATTCATTCTGTCCCTCGTAATAGCACGACAAAAAAAATCAACCTGCCTTCTATTTGTCCTTTTCATGAACACCAAGTCACCCCTCACATTGTGCAGTCACCAAAGAGGAATTAAGTTCAAGGTTCCCCTCATTCTGACCATTTTTCCCCGTATGTTCCTTCTTGTGTTCGCAGCAAATTACCACAATCAAAGGATGGCGCCAGCTCCCAGCCTCCTCCCTCGTCTCCATCAGAGTCCTTGCACACCAATCTCGTCATCCCAGAGGTTCAAAGATGAAGGTGAGTGGGAAGGAAGAGGAGGAGGAGGAGGAGGAGGAGGTGGATGGTAGAGGAGGGGATGGAGGATGAAAGCGGGGTGGAAATACGCCTGGCCGAGCACTTGTGTTTCCATCCCTCCCCTTCACCCCTCCTCTGCTCCCCAAAAAAACATTCTTTTCCTCCTTCCAGCTCTCGTAGCTCTTGTTCACCCCCTAATCCCTCACTACTCCGCTGCATATGTTTCCTAATCCGAAGTGTGTGGGAGGCCCATGAACCCCTTCTCCTCCTCCTCCTCGTCCACCTCCAGCCTTGCCTTTCTCTCGGTGGCTGTAATGCCGTAACCTGCCTCTGTTCGCCTTTCTTTTAGCCCTGATCTGTCCGTCTTTCTGCAGCTCTTATCGTTAGACAGCAGAGTGAACCATCCTGCCCTCTTTTAAAGCTTCACCTTCGTCCCCTTCCTCTGGTTTCTGACACAGTTCTGCCTCTTTTTTTTGGCTCTTTCTCTTGATTTCTTTTCCATCTGTTAAGTCTGTTTTCATTTTTTGTATTGTCCTAATGAATTCCACCAAGCCTTTTTTTATACATTCATACAAAACCCATAAAACTAGATGAAAAATGCTTGACTAAAATCTCACGTTGACGTACCTAATTCCCCAAACTAGTAACCCAAAGTGCAAACTAAACACTCATACTGAGAGAATAACAGATTAACTGTAGCTTTTGTTCAGATTTGCTGCTTCATGTATGATTGAAAATATCAAATCAGCCTTTTTCTTATCACTTCATTATTTTTACAAGTTTCTTTGCTGCCCATTCATTAGGTTTCCCTCCTGCTAGTGCACTTCTTTCAGGTGATTTCGCTCTCTTCTCCCCCTCATTTCAGCTGCTCTCTCTTGCACACACACACACTTACACACACACACACACAGACTTTTTGTCCTGCCTCTTCTTCTTGCTTTACCCCATTACTGAATAGTATTCCTCCAGCCCTTTGTGAAGCCTTGTATAGGCACATGCCAAGTCAAGTTATTTCAGAGCGGTTTCAATGGAATTACCCCCCAAAATAATCTCCTTTTTTTTATATCCCTCCCTTCAAAAAAGTAGAAAAGGGCCGAAGAAAAGAAGAGAATAATGTAAAACGAACCAGCACCCTTGACACAGAATAAGCCTGTACTTGCACACCAGAGGAACACGAGAGAATGAAAAGATCAGAGAGTCTACATATTTAAGAAGCCCCAAGAATCTGGATATGAACTGTGGATGAAAGCAGGGATGTAGAGCAGCTACAGATTATTCTGAACCCCGATTTTATTCTGCTTCCTACGTGCAAAACAGAAACAAGAATTCAAGACCTTTAGGGGAACATTTAATTGCAAACTTTAGTGTTAATGGAGAGCTTGATATGCAGCACAGATGAATTATATTGTTAAAAAACGATATTGCAATATTTTTGTCACCTGCAATATTTTTTAAAGTTCACTGCTTCACTCTGTTGAGCTGAATTCTCACTAACTCTCCCTGAAATGATGATAACAGACTCACTTAATTGCTTCTGTCTTTCTCTGCCCCCATGAACACCATTTGCATCTGAAAGAGTCTTAATCATGTTGATACCTGTTAATTATTGAAGTTGGTATGTAATATTTCCTGCAAGGGATTCTTCTCACATCAGGTCAGACTTTTCAATAACGCACTCCGGCATAGAGGCTCCATCTTTTAAGTTTTCCTCCAAGACCAAATGATATTACGGGAATATTTATATCTGTGAACATGCACGATGGTTCACTGGGTTTGTCCTCCTCCTGCGTTCTTCCTTTTTTGAGACTCAAGTAATCTTTTTCCAAAGATGTAAATCAATGAAAAGTAATGTTTAGAGACATTTCTAGAACAAGCACAATGCTTTTTGTGAAGATGGTTCGCCTTGGAAAAAGAGAAAGGGCGATTTCTGCAGGAAGCAAAGCAAACTTTAAGCAACAATTTACTTTGACATCAAACTACGACCGTTTCAAGTTTTATGGCAGCTCATGAAATCATACAGCGTGTGAAGGAGGAGATGAAATAAACAATAAAATGGGCGATCATAGGATCAAAACTTAGAGCTCAAAAACAAACAGAGAGTCTGTTCTGGCTGAAGCTGACCAAAGCACAGATCTGGTCTTTAACTCTGAAAGTATTAATAAAGGAACCTTATATGATATTAACTATAAGCAAACTGTTTGATTTTGTCCAAGTCCCTGCTATGCTCCACTTACATTCACCGCTCCCTCTCTCTCAGTCGCTCAACCACTCACTCTGCACATCACTCTGCCCGACCCTGATCACAGCAGGTGAGATAACAGAGCGCTGAGAAAATGCTCCAACTGTGTAAGTTGGTGCATATCATACGGGAAAATATATAAATGGATGCTCTGCTAGATCTATCACTAATATGAACAGGCGTAGACAAGCTACATAAACTTAATTGAAAAGCTCAAATATATCAGGATATAATATATACCTCTTGAAAATTCTCCTTTGAGCATTGTTTCCTGTTCTCAAGTTCATAACTTTTTCAAGTGTGGCTCATCCTGTCCTCTTCTGCTCCACTTGGTTATTATTGATTGTTTATTTGATAACCGAGAAGTGAAAGCTTTTCTCATATTCAATAGAAGCTTTATCCATGAGGGAGGCGTCTTCATCTCAGTGTAAAAAATCACTCTTTAAAGGAGAAGAAGCAATGGTTTTGTAACAGCAGGCAAACAGTTTGTGCCATATAACTGAAACTTTATGGAGTTGAATCTTGTCAACAACATCAGTCATAAATCATTTCATCTCTCTCACTTACTCAAATACAGGATACATGAGTCACTTGAGGGTGGCTGCTCCTTATCACGAGACAAAAACTGAAAGTGAAAGTAGAGGAGAAAGATGTACAGTTGCTCACACACACTGTACATTAAAACAAGGCATTGCACATAATTTTACAAATACTTACACACAATTTTTATCTATACACAACCGGATGAATGTGTATTGATAAAGCCACTATTTATTGTCTTTATGAACATCTTACAAACCTCAGTTACAAAGAATTCTTTGCTTTTCACAACTATACATCTGACTGTTTCAACATCTTTGTGTTTGCGCACTGTGGACAGTAATCTATAAGAACACACTACACTCTGTTTTTATTCTATCAAACATATGTGTCAATACAAGCTATCTAGGTCTCTACATAAAAGTGCATTTGTGGTATATTTCCACCAGAAAGTACACGTGTGTGCGTGTTCACCTATTCTCTGAGTGTGTGTCAGTTCACATTTGCAGGAGCGTGTAAGCACGTGTGAACCGCCTCAGGCACTCACATACGTGTCTCTATGCGCCTGTGTGTTCATCAATACATATATATCTATCCACGTGTGTGAGTGTGTGTCAGTGCCAAGTGTCATATCGATAGGTTAATAGCTGCGGTGTCAGATTCAGTAACTCTCTGATTAGTTGACAGTTCACTAATCCACACACCATCCTGAGTTATTGGCCCAGCCCATTGATTTCAAGCCTGCCAGCCAAGCCAGGAGGAACTCAGGGGTCGTAAGAGAGCCTGCTGCTATTGATTGGCCCCAGATCAACCCCACCACCACCTCCCTATAACACACACACACACACACACACACACACACACATACATACATACATATCCCAACTGCAGTGCTCCAGCATGCAGCCTCACCATACCTTCAGATGGTTTCTCTCTGCATCTATATGACTCCTCTGGCTGCCTCTCTCTCCTCCAGTGTGCCGTTGGGTGTGTTTGTATCATGTTGTGGTGTCATCTCCGTCAGTCAGTCTCTCTTTTGTGTGTGAAATATTTTTATTGACAGATTTTTATGAGTTGTAGGAGGCATCTGACAAAACTGATTCCCTCCCTCTCCACCATCTCTACCATCTCTATCAGAACATGAAAGTGATGCACCTCCAAAAATCTTGGAGTTTCAGGACTTTTCACTGTTTGTAGACTTGACAGGTTAATATTTGTGGTTTCTAAGCCTCCAAGGTCAGGTTGTAATCATCGGATACTGTGCTTTGTCTCACAAAGAACAATAAGATATCACTGACATGAGGTTTCTAGTTTGGGTGATCAGATTTCGATGGTTTTTATTGCAAAGAAGAATGAACTCGTGTTCGCCTCAAACAGTTTTTACATTTTCGATGTGTGGAATCTGAGGGTCACTTTGGGACTTTGCTTGGTGCTTTTTTGGATTACAATTTCACTGACTACTCCTCAAAAACAGCTGACTTTTTGTGTTGGATTGGACTTATGAAATACAAACAGACACTTTGTCAGTCTCACACAGCCTTTAAACATAACTAACACAAACACAGTTGTGCCAAAAAGTTTACACCCTTCAGCAGAATTTCTTATTTTTTGGCCTTTTCTCAGAAAATATGAATGATAACACAAAAACATTTCTATCACTCATGGTTAGAGGTTGGGTGAAGACATTTATTGAAAAATAATAGTTTACTCTTCTGAAGTCATAATGACAACAGAAACTTCAAAAATGACCCTGTTTAAAAGTTTACACAACTCTGGTGGTTTTGGCCTGATAAATGCACAAAAGTGAACACAAATGTGTTTGAATGTCTACTAAAGGTAACCATCCTCACCTGTGATCTATTTGCTTGTAATCAGTGTGTGTGTATAAAAGAAAATGAACAGAGTCATTTTTGAAGTTTTTGTTGTCATTATGATTTAAAAAGAGTAAACACAGTTGTTTGTTAATAAATGTCTTCACCCAAACTCTAACCATGAGTGACAGAAAGGTTTTTGTGTTCTCATTCATATTTTCTGAGAAAAGGCCAAAAAATAAAAAAAAATCTGCTGGAGGGGGTGTAAACTTTTAGGCACAACTGTACATAGGTAGGCTTGACAATACAAATATGATTCAATCAGATTCCCTGATGTCAAAAACTATTTCTGTATCAGGACAGTCACCCAAATTGCCAAGTTGTTGGACTTGTCCCCAGAAACAGCACCTGTCCTTGAACCAAACTTCTAGACTCAGGCTGGAGCCTATTTTTTAGTATTGCCTAGAGGGGCACAAGTTATGCATGAGATTATCATAGGAAACCTCTTCTATCTGCTTGGACTTGAAAAAAGAGTCAATGCCAGTTTTCACAGCTGCCGTTGAACACGAGAATTAAACCAGTGAAGACTTTTCTTGGCCTCACAATCAATTGATAGTACTTGTAGCATCCTTATTGAAAGTAACATCTTGGGGTTTAATGTAAAAAGAGTAAATTTCCATCCTCAGATTAAGACAAAGTGGCTGCTCCTTGTGACTTGTTTTAGTCACAAATGAGGGTAAAAACAGATTATGAGATTCCCACTTTGCCTCTTCTGCTTGTATTCTTTGATCACCCTGGAAAAGAACATCTTCAGTGCGTTAGTTAAACCTGCTACCATCCTGAAACAGTAGTAAAATGTTGATTTGTGGTTGCAAAGAAGAAGTGCCTCCATCTGATTTGTTGAAACTGTCAGCCTTCAAGATGAAGTTTTACCTCGTCCAGCTTATTTTTCTATCCTAGCAGTTGAATAGTAGTCTGAAAGTACATAAAACACGCTCTCCTCTTAATGCCACTGCTCTTTCTTTGCTCACAGATTACGACTTGATCTTGACTGAGAGCTGAACGATGGAGCTGCAGGACCTGATGATCTGGATTCAAACCCGCATTTTCTCTCCAAATTTTCCCGGTAAATACTCTTAAATATACAGATGCACAAGCACATCCAACGCTGCTGTTATCCTCCTTCCACATCCTCCACATTCCCAACCTCTCTCTCTCTCTCTCTCATATTATTCCAACCGTCTCTTCATTCCTCTGTCTGCTCCCTCCATCTCTCCTCGGCCTCTGTGTAAGCATCGGGGTGGGCTGGGGTGGCGGCGGCAGCAGCGGGGGGTTGTTAAACATTTTTCTTCCTTCTTAATTGTTTTGACTTGTGCCATTGGCATCCCGATTAGGCCCCATTGATTTCCCACTGCTAAGTGCATTGATTTCTACATTTCTCATTGATCCCCGCTTCTAAATCTACCCACACACACATACTCACACGCTCACACACTTGCTCTGTTTCTGTCTCTCTTTCCCTCCACGAACACCACGCAGGGCGAGCTTGTACCAGTGCATGTGTGTGTGTGTGTGTGTGTGTGTGTATAAGGCAGTGAGGGAAAAGACAAAGATGGAGGCAGGTGTGGAGTTATATATATATATGCCAAGAGAGGAGGTTTGAGTCTTTATGTTGCACCAGGAAAGTTTTTTACAAGTCATTTCTACTCCACAATGACTGTTCCTGAGTCTAATGGTGTATTCAATAAATGTGGAAAAGAAGAAGGTAAAGGAACATAGATGTATAAAAAAATGTGTAAAATAATCTGATGTTTAAAAATCACAACTTGGCTCACAGCCAAGATTTTGTTCATATGAAGTCATTTCTCTGCTTCTCTAATGCAAACTGAATGTCGCAGTAAAAGTTTGATGAGGTGAATGGATGTGGGTGTTGTTCAGCAGCAAATTAAATCACGAAATGGTGTTCCCCAGGGCTCTTTCCTGGGACCACTGTTATTTTATATTTATGTTAACAGTAATCATCATGAGGTTCCAAATGCACATTCTCATTTTTATGTGGATGATAGTTATTTACTGCTCCACTCCATCTTGGGAAAACAGGAAACTTTAAAATTCAATCAAGACACTTTTCAAAAGTTAAAACTAATTTTGAATGGATGATCTGCTACTGAATCTACCGTCTCTGAACAGGTGTGGGCTTGTTTCTTCTAACATCTTCAAATTTCTAATGGATGATTCTCTGTCTTTTAAGCCTTATATTCAGCAATTTGTAAGTTGGTGTTGCAGTTGATTTCAGTAATAATCCTGTTTGTTATTGTTTGGAGTTTTTTTTCTTTTTGCTGAAAGGAAAAGATTTGCTGCTGCCATCATTATGCCTTTGATTAGTTATGTTAATGTTGAATAACTGCATGCTTTGAAAGCAGACTGAAGGAGCTGGGGGAAGATAAAACTTTGACTGGTGACTTTTTATTATGTGATCGAGGATATGTTGACATGTTCCTTGAATTATCACTTGTTTGTTGTAACTTTGGTTGAAGGCACAGCTGCTGATCTTTTTGGTTAGATATAATTTGAATTAAACTGAAATTAAATTTTTAGTTGAAGTTAACATGAGGCTGTGAAGGAAACCATGAACTCAGATTATAATCCCTGTTGACTGATTCAGTGGTATCTCTGTTTCAAGCATTCAAAGAGGTGTATTTGGAGATGTCTTTTAGAGCAGATTTAAAGAGACAGAAAGTGTCTTGGGTGTCCCATATCAGGAGCAAAAGAATATAAGAGCTGAGTGCAATACTTGTCAGGCGCAAGTTTCCCATAGTGGTGCAGAAGAGGGGAAGTTTAATACATTCGAACTTTAAACATTTCCCCAAGACTTATGCAAGCCTTGAAGACCTGCAGCTAGAGCTGAATGTAACTCTGTTTGTGCTGATATTGTATCGGATCAATATCAGTATTGGAAGTAAAAACATTGTGTCAGGCCACCCCTACTTTTGGGGAGAGTGGGGCACTGAGATGCACCAGGAATCAACCCTGCAACAAAGGCTGTAGCCCCTGAACATTGCATGTCTACACATGTCTGAGTTCAATAAGTAAAAGTTGATTAAAAAAATGAAACAAACAAAAACTTAACGCAAGTAAAGATACCAGCTGTTATATTCAACACAAAGCAAAAAATACACATCTGAAAAGAAATAAGATTAATATCAATGAATACAGTCCTATTGAACATGTCTTTCTGTATTTTTTTAATCAGAATTAATTTTGTGCTGTGCTTGAGTCCTAAACTGTTCCACAAATTGCAGCCTGACATGGGCGTAAAGTGACAGAATATTTGGGAGCAACGTCTGAAACGCCGTCCACTTCTCCTATTCGCTGTATTTTTTTTTTTTTTCGGAGCTGTCTCGTTATCATCCCCTCACACACACCGACACACACACACTTTCCTCTTGATCGTATTCCATGGTGTCCAGGAGAGCTGGGTCTGATCCTCTCAGTGTTTAAGGCTCTCACACCCCCCCCCCCCCTTTCTGTACCCTCCATGTCTGCAACCAGCACATATGAACACACACACACACATATATAGGGACACACACGTACACACTCCAGGCTGCACGGGCTGGAAAGCTCCATCCATGTCATTGGCATTACCCCGAGCCTTGATGCTGCATTTGTGCTAAGCTAAGCTGTTTGGGCCTCTCTGAGCACGAGCACCAGAGGCTTCAGAGTGTGTGTGAGTGTGTGTGTGAGTACTTTTCGTGTGTTCATGCCTGTTACGGTGTGTTTGCATGTACATGAATATCTTGTAGGAGTGAGCTTCTTTAGTGTTTTGCGTGCTTTCTTGTGTGTTACGGTGCTTTTGCATGTGTGTGAAGCTAAGCGTGTCGATTAATTTCGCTTACCATAACATGAATTAGTTTCTGTGTGTGTGTGTGTGTGTGTGTAAACCTGATAGCAAGTAAAACTGTGATTTTGTTGTTCCCCTCCCTCACTCCAGTGCTGTGCGTCGTTTTAACGTCTTAAATCCATTACAACCAATCCTGGATGAAATAGGATGCAGAACTTGTGTGAAATGTGAGCAGGAGAAAGGGAATATATCTTCAAAGTGCAAATAAAATTATGTGTGAAATACAAAAAAAAAAAGAATATACATAAATAAAAAGAAGATAAGAACACAGGAAGAAATCACAAACCAATTTTCACACTCGCTGTTATTCTCTCGCTCGGCTCGGGCTCATGAGCTGTAAGCAAGAGCATTGATCTGCCTCAATGATCGCATCAAGGCGGCGTATCGACAGCAACGTGTTTTACTCTTTTCTGTGTTTGTCCTCTGCAGCTTTAAGAGGAATAATGGATATGTAGGAGAGGTATTGGCAGGGCCCGGACCGGCCTATTGACAATCTGTCAGCATTGATTACTTAGTCAGGCTGTAAGAGGAAAGAGAGGGAGAGAGACACTGACGGAGAATGGGAGGGACAGAGAGAGAGAGAGAGGGGTGCTGAAAATAGATAAAATGTCAGGAGCTAAAAATAATGTGTGTAAGGAGACGGAGTGTTTTTATCAGGGTCAGTGTCACATGAATGATTCTTTATATGTGTGTGTTATCAATAACCTTCACACACACGCACATACAACACCGACGGGTAATAATTCTATTGTACTCTGCATGTCAGTCATTACTGTAGTTTTATTTAGCCTCACCTAGCAGCGAGGTAATGATTCTTTCCTCTTTGTGCCGTCCCTTGCTGTGTGTAAATCTATGTGTGTGTGTGTGTGTGTGTGTTTGCAGCTGTAGCAGAGGGTTAGGCGGTGATATAATTGTAAGCTGGTATTGATTGGCCCCCCTCTTGTTTTTGATGAGGGAGAATTTAATTCAACCAACTCGTTTGTCAACATGACACTGCCATTTAACAATGAACTCTCTTTCACGCACACACATTTCCACACACTGACACACACACATGTGCAGACACAGAGCAGACAGATAGAGAGGAATAAGATCCAATTCTGCGGCTGATTTCCTGTCCTGATTTCTCAAATCATGTTTGGATTTTTAGCAGAAATGGTGAAGCCTTGTGTGAAACTTCAACGCGTATTTATAGATAAATAATGTTTCTTTACACCAACAATCATTTATCTTTTGGTAGCTGCCTCAGATGAAAGCAGAGTTGTGTGTCATGCAAAATAACCCCAAAGAAGGACTCATTTTATCAGAAGATATCTATGAGATACTATTTTTGATACGTCTATGAGTAGTAGATCCCAAACAACCCGTCGTCCTTGTCTCCTTTTGTGCTGCTGTCTCTTTGACCATGTGTGTGTTTGTGTGTGTAAGTGATCAGAAGTCCACCATGGCCTCTCTAAGCCGCTGATGTGAGACAAAGCAGCCACCGCAGCAGGTTGCAGAGCACTTCTTAAAGGATAGATATTACAGAAGGGGAAAAAGAACATATTGCTATTGATGAGGCCCGCTGTGCACCATATTCTTCACCTCTCCTTCAAAAAATCCACGCACACCTCTCTCCCCTCCTGCGATGGACGCACAAAACACACTATATTCTACAAGAAATAATTGCTTTTGTCTGGAAGGAGTTTGGATCGGGGCTCCTCTGCGCTCGGCCTCATGTGAAGAGGGGGGCTCTTGAGGGACAACCGGTCGCTTCTTTATATGGCCTCTCCTCTCCCTCTCCCTCCTCCTTTCCGTTTTTCTCCCTCACTCGCTCGCTCGTTGGGCTCGCGGATGTCATCTGTCAGTGGGGAGTGTGCTGTTTTTCTTTGGGAGGGGGCCTCTTTTGTGATGTGACGTGTGTCCGTGCATTGATGACATCAAAAGCTGGAGAGGGTAATGCTAATGCTCTGAATCAGTGGACATCAGCTGAAGCAAAGGGACAAGTGTAGGGGCTGGAGTAGTTCTAGATGTAGTCAGTATTATAGGGGTAGACACAGAGGGAATACAAGCATTAATGGCTCTACACTGGACCGTTAGTAAAACGGCTTTATTATATCTCAAAGAGCAGTAATAAGAAGAGCAAATGCAGCAGCAGCATTTTAGCCCCTGTACAAGTACTTACTGCAGTAACAGATGGCAAAGCAGCATTAGTGGAAGTCTACTCCTAATGCTGGGAGCAATATGAATGAATTACACAAATAATAAAGACTTACTGTATTGATACCAAAGGGGTTGCAGTAGTTTGTATAAAAGCCACAGCAGCTTTGTTTGTACGAAACATGACTAGTTCTACTTTTTGCAGTAGTTTATGCACAAGTAAAAGATGTGAATTCCACTTTATTGGTCACAAACATAGGCGTAAGTTTGAAACCCAAAAATTCAGAGGAGTGCAGTAAAATATGAAAATGTGTTAAAAAGTGACAGTAATTAAAATGCAACTAGTGAGAAAATATTGCATATCACCATAAAAGAGTAAAGAAGTGGCTTGCGTGATACATATCAGACAGGTAAAACATTCAGTACTTATTTATGTAATATAGAACAGGTCTTCAACAAGGGTTCTATGGTACTGCAGGGGGTCTGTGATATTTTTGGTTGATTAGGCAATTTTTTTAATATTTTCAAATATTTGATAAGTTTATATAAGCTTGACAGTGACACTAATGAGCCATCACTCATGTTTCCAGGGCTAGGTCTATAACAAAAACGCCAAATCTAAGCTTCTATGTTTGATAGTCATACATTAGACATACATTGTTGATATTGACATTGGTAAATGGCCGTGGCAAGGCCATCCTACTCACTGTACCTTTCATTTTAACTTTCTATTTGAATAGCTTAGTACTGAATGCACGTTAGAGATACTTCTATACAGGGTACTATGCCTGATTTATATATTAGGGAGTCCCTTCACCATCTCAACATTAGTAAGAGGGTCCTTGATTTGAAGAACGTTGAAGACCACTGCAGTGGAGAGTATGGTATTCCTAGTTGCTTTTGTGTAACAGCATATAGCAACAACCATTCCTACTGCTCAGTGCACAAGCACTCTGAGTGGTGAAGGTAGTAGTTGTAGCAGTATCAGCTGTACAAGCATCAATAGCAGGGATATGTTGGAGACCTAAACTTAGCGGAAAAAAATAAAGAAATTTGTGTTTGGTTAATTATTATAACTCATCCAATTGGAAAGTCTCTTTATTTCACTTTTAAATGGTGTAAGAAATGTGTATTTCAGGGGACCAGCAGCAGAGCTAGGTTTGTGGGTCGCACCCATCATTGAAAAATTTGCCAAATCTTCTCTGCCGATGCCAAACAGCTTTCTCTGCTCCTATTGACCCTTGTTCAGCTTCTGGTACCATCACATTTCTTCAGACTTCAGCCATTCAATCCATCAAACAAGAGGCAATGGCAGAACAAGCTGTTTGGTATTAGCAGAGAAGATTCTGTGAATTTTTCACATGCGTAACCCACATATTAGTGACACAGTCACCGGCTTTACAAGCGTATATGGTAGAGAGGTGTTATTGTTGAAGATAACAGGTCACACTGGAATGTGAGGAGATCATAATGGAGGGTGTAACAGTTATGGTTTCAACAACAACAAAAAAGTGCTGCTCCTGTGTCTGTGCAACGACTTATTTCAAAGAGGTGTTGTAGATGAAATTGTTGTATCAATGCCATGTTTCCGAGACACAATGCCAGACTTAGCTTAGAAGATGGTTGTAGTTTTGCAAGCATGGTCAGAACAAAATGCTATGATGACTGCTCTTATTCAATGCATAAACACTCTGAAAATTAACAATAAGTGTTGTACACTGTTAATTGTAACTGGTTGTTTCGAAATCAAAATATGATTGAAAGGGCTGCCTTAAAATTTTGTGTTCGGTCGAAGCCAGATTTTGTTGCTCTTACAACATCAAAAGTTATCTCGATTGAACAAGATGTCTTATGTCAACCCTTGCCTCCCATTAGTCAATATAAACTTTTAGTTACCTTAACTTCTTCATGTTGTTATTTGAAATAATCAATCTATTTCATCCTGATGGAACATTTCAGTTTGATAAACTGCAGAGTACAGACAGTGAGTCCCTTGCAGTTTTCTTGAGGATTTTCATGGTGTAACTCTTAGGTCACGATTTACACAGGCGTTCTGGGTTTAACTTGAAAGCTGTAGCTGTGCTAAACAGCTGGGAGGGGCCAAGGTGATGGTCAAGTCGACACACATTACTGATTTAATTGGATATGGAATTTGGCTGACGATGCCATGATTAAGTGCTATTCAAACGACCTCTGTAATCTTATGTCATATTGATATGGAATAATATGCCAGAATAACAAATGTGCCAAAACGCCTTTTGCAGTGTAGTAGTGGTAGAATCCACTGGTAGACAGGTTTTTGAGTGTAGCACAAGAAGGATAGGAGTAAAAGACATAGTTGTTGAAGCATCTGTTGTTTCCTCATGGTGGCTAACGAGCAATATTTCTTGAAGGTTTGGCCTCAGCTGCTGTAAATAGTAAAGGTATAGAATAAGCAGCAGTTGTGTGGCAGCTGTTGTTGCTGAAACACAACTGAATACAACAAAGCAGTGCGACCACAGTGCACACAGTTGAATGGTGATAGCAGCCATAGTTGTAAAAATGCAGGTGCAGAGTGAGTGGATCTGGAAGCTTCTGATGATGTTTCCTTTATATTAGAGGTTTTCTTTCCCTCCCTGAATGGACATTAGCATTGGCAAAGAGCCCGAGGCCTCTCCATATATGAGGCCATAATTGATCGATAACTTATTAACAGCTCAGTCCCACCTCGGAGTGTATACGCAGAAGGAAGAGAGAGAGGTGGACGAGTGTGTGTGTGTGAGCTGTGGTCGATTTTCTTTTATTGACTGCGATATTTAGCGTATGGATTTTTCTATTTAAAAAAATCTATGTTGGCGATAATCTAGAGTGTAAATGCGCAGCGCGGGCCGAGGCGGTGCGTCTGACAGCTGGGCAGGGTGCTCTGGAGTGAGGAGAGGAGAGAGGAGATGGCCGGAAGGCACCTTTCTCTGGACACACACACACTGACAAAAACACACACACACACACACACACACAGGGCAGCCAAAGCATTCTCACCGACTCTTAATAGGAAAATCATGCAATTTAGATGCAGCTCAACTGACATTTTACGCACATTTTACGCACTTGTACACGCAGCCTCCCTTAGCTCACTATAATGACTAATTTAACACCCTTGCCTCAGCAGCCCTGGATCATTACACACCTCTGTGAGGAGAAACATACATTAGCTCAGTGCTGCAGTTGACCTTGCGTGGGCCAAATCCACGTAAATTTATATGGGAGAGAGAGGGAGAGAAGGAGAGAGCGAGAGATGCTCCTGCTGAAATATACATCAAAGGTTCCCCCCCCTTTTGAATTCATGTCCGCACATTGTGAAGAGGCGATCGATTTCCCTGAGGCCGGCGATGATGTGCTTATTGGCTTCATTATAATGAAGTAATCAGGAGATCAATTGGCTGGATCTGCGCTCGTCTTGTTCGGGATTACGGTCAAAATGTTGGAGAGTGTGCATACGTGTGTGTGTGTGTGTGTGTGTGTGTGTGTGCTTTAAAGTGCGCATAAATCAGCGCAGGCTTTTGGGAAATAAATGGTTAATTGGGGTAGATTTTAAACACGTGCGTGGATTGTTGTAAGAGATAAAGATGCAAGAAAGCAAAGTGAAAGTAAAGGTAGAGATGTGCGCGTAGAAGGGCTGTAAAGTGGGGTTGTGTATATGTATGAGTGTTGGGGTGAGGGGGAAGAGGGAGAAAAGGGGGGATAGAGGTACAGAGGGGAGGGAGGTAAAGAAAAGGGGGGTTAAAAAAAAAAAGGAGGAGGGGGGTTGGGTATCTGTGTCTGTCTCCCGGTCGGAGCGCTTCGCCGTGCCAGAGTGCGTTCAGGCTGCGCGGTGTCGGACCGAAACCACCGGGGTTCCCGAACTAAACAGAGGGGACGCACGCACACACGCAGGATACACACAGGAGGAAGACTGAGGAGAGAGAGAGAGAGCGAGAGGAAGAGGAGGAGAGATACACACCGGCGGATGGCGGAGCACAGCCAAAGAAAAGACACTACAGCGTGAAAAGAAAAGGGGGAATCGCTTTCCCCTCCTCTTTTTCTCGCTTGCGCATCAGTGGAGCAGGAAAGCGGAGGACAGGTGTACTTATTGATATGGATTTATTCATTTATTTATCTATCGATTTTGCTTTAATTGGGTAGAGAAAGAGGGAGAGAGAAACAACGAGAGGAGGAGAGGGAGGAGCGAAAGTCAGACAGGAGGTGCCTGCATAGCCTTACTTTATGATTTGATTATTTCCATCTTTTTTACCAAATAATGCTCCCGTGTTGTATTATCCTGCCGCTTTGTGTGCGTGTTTTCTTCAGCAGACCAGCCAGCTACCAACCAAATCTTTAACATAACCAAAAAATAAAAAAAGGAGGCAACTCGGACAGTTTTATCTCCCGTTTCTGTGGAGGATCGAGGATCCACCGGACTGAAGAGGAGTGTTTGTGTGAGACTTTTTCATGACAGCGCACGAGAAGGAGACATTTTCAAATTTAAACCAAAGCAAACCGAGGAGGACACAGAGACGGAGAGACACCGCGGTCTTTACGCACAGCTGTCTGGAGTCTAATTGTGTCTTTTACGTCCAATGGAGAGCACCAGCTGCACCACATCCACATGGGAAAGCATCCGCTGTCCACTTAGCCTGTATGGATAACCACTGCTAGCTTTATTTGTATCCCAAAGCTTTACAGTCGTCTCCGCAGCGTGTACGCGCGTCTGTGTCTGTGTATGTGCCGGACGAGTTGACTCCAAGTCGGATCCGTGTGTGTGTGTGTGTGTATCCCAGAGCTTCACAAATCCAGAGATGTGAACACATGAGGCACAAGCTTAATCCACATTAGAAGAAAAACCCAAACCCCGGAGTCTCTTTTCTCCCACAAAAAAACATCCAAAGTGTCAAACACAAACCTGGAAAGAATACGAAGAAAGGCCAAAGAACGACAGAAGCTCCACGGATAAGGATCGAAGAAAAGTGAGACTAAAATAAAAAAAAAAAAAAACGACGACCCACAGGTCGACAGAGGACCATGTTTGTCCCCCTGCCGGTCCCCTTCGTCTTTCAGAGAACAGCGTCCGACTTCAGCGCCTGGAGACTCAAGTCCTCGCTGGCTCCGCGGTCCAGCCCCGGTAAGACGCTTTTTCACTGCCCGGTGTTTCACACTCACCTACACAGAGAGTAAAAACCCACACACTGTTAGCTCCAGCTTCCAGAGATGTTACCCCTGATTTAAAAAAACATCAGCTTGACTTTTGGAGCCCTAAAAATTCAGAATCATTAAATATCACCTGTGCAGAGATTATGAATGAGTTGCTTGTGCACAAATGCAATCTCCCTTTATAATACAAAAATAAACAAAACACTAACTTTCAACAAGCATTTCATAAAATACTCAAGTTTCACTGCAGGATTTCATTCATGCATTCAAAGCCTTGAAAGCCACTTCTTAAAAAAAGCCCCTGGTGTCTCATTGCATAAACATCTCCTCTTGTGATTCATGCTTTTTTATGCTTCATTTAAAATTTCACGAATAAGTGAAAGTGCAGCCTGATTTTATAATCTGACTCACTACTCATGATGCCTAAACCCAAAAGGTGAATATTTTTGCAGTAACCTTGTTCCTCCTACTGCAGGTTTAACAAAGCAGAGTTGAATCCAACACTTACTTGCATTTGAATCCAAAAATATGCGCCCAAAAATTGCATGCATGCATGAACACCGGGGCTCATTAGCATCCATCAGAGTCTCACAGAGGCGCCTCACGCTTCCCCCTCATCTTTTCCCTCTTTCATTCATGAGCAATTTATCCACCTCAAACCTCCATCCCATCTGTCTCCTCTCTCCTCTCCTCTCTTCTCCTCTCTCCTCTTCTCCTCGGCTCGTTCTCGGCCCGGGTTAGGGGAGAATATTCATGGTCATCCATCGATCAGGAGGTATTGATCTCTGACTGGGGGTCGCGTTGGGAAAACAGGAGTGGAGTTCAAGTTTGGCGGAGTGAGAAAGTTTGGCGGAAGTGAGAAGAAGAGAGGGAGGCTAAATGAAGATAATTCAAACAGTTTTGATCACATAAAGCTGACATATAAATATTCCTATTATTCACCTTCCATTAACCTTTGAAAACCCTGCTTTTTTCTGGTGTGTATTTTTTATTTCTCCTTGCTATCTTGGACAAGTAAAACCTAATAGTATGAAAATTAAACTCGGTCTTTGTACAGGAAGTTACATTTTTAGTGTTATTAGTTAGTCATTTTTAGTTATTTGTGTTATTGCTCTTGCACTGTTTTTTTCACAGAAATGGGTGTAAACTTGTGATATCACCAATATAAGCCATGAATAGCATCTTTGAATGTGACTAACTGGTCTAAGTTTAAAAGAAAATAAGTATCATGGGTCTAAGAGGCAGAAATGTAATGTTCACTTGTGTGGACGCTGGATCTTAAGAAGTTAAACCAACTTGTTGTGAGGTTATAAACCGAAAGTAAATTATGAAACGCTGGAGTTTAATCCACTGTGAGCTCTGTTTTATTCCTCCTGCAGTGTGATCAACAATTAATTAAGTGTTTTATCACTTATGTAAAACCCTGATTTAATTATTTGTGGTATTTACTCAGCATAAGAAACCCATCAGGTATTTTTTTTGTCGATCAAAGGTTGAGAAAAATGAAAAAGAAATGCAAATTAAATGTGTGCAGCACAAGATGATTTTGACCACACCAGAGGTCAAAGTTCAGCTCTCGTTGCACCTGTGAGAGTTGGAAAAGTGTGACTTGTTGGTTTCTGTTACGACGTAAACTTCTTCTGTATATTTGTGTGTGTCTACATATTCCAGTCGGGGGCTTCATACAGAGAGTGACAGCAAGGCTCTCTTCTCCCCTCCCCCCTTAATCCATCCAAGCGGAAATTTCAAATGACATATTGGGGGGGTGGTAGTAGGTGTGCGCACGCCGAGTCTTGCTGAGCCGAGCCGTGCCGGAGTAATTCAGGCTATCACCTTAAGTAGGTGTCAGGAGGAGAAAAACGGTTGAGGTTTTAATGAGAGCGGCTCTGACAGGCGACATATAACCACTGGTTTTGGGCTGCTGGGTTCGTAGTGGGGGGCGGGGTCAATTTCTCTGTTGGTCCTTTAAGAAATTAAAGTGAGAGAAGAAGACAACGAGGTGGGGGCGGGATCTCAGGCAGCGAGTGAATGAATAACAGAATGAGCGAGTGCATAAATGAATAATGAATGAACGTGAAGGTGAAAGTGTCAGTGAGAGAATGAACAGGTGAAAGAATCAGGGATTGAATTAATAAAAGAAACTGAGGCAAACGGTGGATTAATAAAGAAATGGATGCTGTGATGAAATATGTGTGTAAATGAAGGATTGCGTGGAAGAATCAATCATTTCAGCAGGTGAAAAATCAGAAATAAATGCACAGAGAGGTGAAAAAAGGAGCCACTGTAATAATTCTCTCTCATGTTTTTTCATCCTGTAAAAAAGGGTCAGAGTGCGAGTGCGTGCCGCTTTTTCATTTAAACATGTTAGTGTGATAAGCAGCCGGTCCACATGAGAGAAATAAACTTAGCAGGAGAGCAAAGGCCAACACTCATCCCTCATTTCCTCCTCTGTTTTCTCCTTCTCGTTCTCCGTCTTTCATCCTTAATCTCCTGAGAGAAAGAAACTCACAATCCGCTGCTTCTCATTCTTTCATTTCTGTGAAGTATTCACTTGACACGAAAGCCTTTTCAGTAAAATGCAAACTCTCTTTGCTCTCTCTCTCTCTCTCTCTCTCTCTCTCTCTCTGTCGCTCCCCGTGGACAGGGAGGTTGTTGAATTGGATTTGCCTGGTGTGGTTTGGCCGGGGCCCCCATAAGCCACTTTAGCTAAGTCTGTTACCCACAATTCTCTGTCTCTCTCTGATCTGCGCCTTTGACCAAGGTGTGCATGTGTGCAGCTGTGCGATTGCCTGCACCTGTAAGTCTGTGTGTGTGTGTGTGTGTCTCCTGTGTGTTTGTGTGGGTGTGTTAGTGCGAGCAGAGACAGGGTGTCAGGAGTGTAAGATGAGGTGAGTGAGGTTCAGTGGAGAAGCAGGGAGAGAGCGGTCCTAAACAGCAGACGTTAGCAGACACTGGTTTTACAGTGGATCTAAACTGAGGGCTTATGGGTTTTTTGTCAGCTCGACTCTTTAACACTACAGTGTGGAGACCGCTGGCCTCAGCTCAGCCGGGCCTTAGACACGTCACCACACTGAAACGCTTTAAAACACTCACAGAATTGGATTTGTTATCGCAGATCGACCATACTTTCTCTTTCTCTGTTATTTTTCTCCCCTTTAATTTCCCCATAATGTCATTTTGCACATGGGTCAATGACGTTACGCCTACTTTTTTTATGCCAGACTGAATTTTTCTGTTGAAAAAAGAACCTCCAACTACATAAAAAGACAATATGTATGTCTTATACCCTCCTCATATCCAAAAACACTCTAACTTCTCCAAACATATTAGTCGTTTTTCTGCTTTTCTGAAGTGTCGAAACATCATGTAGGGCAACCGTCCAGCCTCAACTTCTATTTGGAGAAATGGTTTAAAATCACTCTAAATTAATCCCCATTGCCCTATCTGGAATAATTTCTACCATGTTTTACATTCACTGACAAAATTATGAAGCATTTGCACTTATTTTTTAACCACTTTAATGTTCTAGTCACTTTAAGGAATCATGTTGGGCGACCGCCCCAAAACTGTGAATAACAAGTTTCAGCTGCAAATCTATAATCCTGTCCAACTTAAACCATTTATGTAATTTCTGATGCTTATTGAACTATTAGTAATGTTAAAGAAATATAATAATTTTGAGATACATTACAGTCACCCCAAATGACTTTTCAAGGCTGTCCCTTTAATTCAACTTTGAAAACACTTAAACCTCTTTACTAGGTTTTTTGCATAAATGCATGCGTACACTACATTCCAAATGTTTGAACAATGGCCCCATATATATTCTTAATTTGATTACTTAAAAACGGTCTATGGCCCACATATATTGTTTGATTGAAGGTGATAAAATGTTTCTGCTATTATCCTGTGATGGTTAAGTTTAGCTTTTTACGCTGGTGTGACTGTGTGAAAGTTGTTGTGAAATGATAATCTTAGAGATCAAAAAGTTTTTGGAGAGTTAATATCTGTGAAGGCGCTTCAGAGACTCTTATGAAGCTGCAAATGAAGCCTCAGATAGAAAATCTATTAATTAAGACGTATGTGGGTAAGACGTCAGGAGCAGTGAATGAAAACATTTACAATAACAGGATTCTCTCGCGTCCTGGAAAACCTGGAAAATGATTGACCAATTTCCCAGTCATGGAAAATGAGGAAAAAGGCCAAATTTCCTGGAAACAGTTAAAATATCTTGTAATGCAAACGGCTCAAAAGTTATGTACATCCATGTCTGTTGTCACTTTATCCTCTGAGCAACATTTAGAGAAAGGGGAGTTGGGAAAAGCCCAGTTCGACATTGTTACTCCATTTTGTCATGTTTATTTTTTATCCATCCATCCACATCCATTCATTCATTAAATGCCTGAGTAATAAACAAATACAATTTGGGTAAATGCAAGAGACAACTGTAGGAAAGAATATAACCAAAGAATGATGAGGACAGCGTGAACTTAATGTGTGGTGTGATAACTTGTCTCTGTAGCAGCTGGAAAATAATTTCAAAGAAAGAGAGGAAACCCTGAATCAAATCATATTTGATCATTTTCCAACGATATTTTGTTGCAAAGGAATGACACAAAGACCTACATGATCAAAAAGTTTGTCAATTTTTAAGCTGTCTTGCATTTGTCACCATTTATGTGGCATTTTAAAATGACATTTTTTAACTTCTGCGTCACTGGAATTCACAATAAAAAGGCCGTTAGGGTAGAAAACTTGTGAAGAAGCCTTGAATGAAACAGTTTGAGCTTTTACACCTTCACTTTGTGTCAGTTTGACAGTTTTAGGTGGTGTGCTGTATATATTTATTGCAGTTTGTTGGATTGATAGGGTGAGGCATTAACTTTACTCATGTTATATCAGGGTTTCTACACGGTCTTATAACATCTTGAAATCCTGAAATTGAAATTAAGGCCTTAAAGTGTCTTAATTAAAAATGTTAATACTTTTTTCTTAAATATATTACTCAAAGGTCCTAAATTTGTCAGGGCAGGACTAGTGAATGTATTTTTTTTTCTTTTACAGGACTTTTCGAGAAGTAGATGTTCAGAGGCTACTTTCTTTGTCACTAAGTCATTGAGTAACGTATGTTATGATTGGGTAACGCAGCAGGATCCCTGAACCATCTCCTTTATTTGTAGTGTTTTTGGTCTTGAATTTCATTCAAGGTGGCATTAAAAAGGTCTTAAAAAGTCTTGAATCAGACTTGCTGGATACCTTGTATATGCACCAATAAGTGCTGGATTATCTTGGATAAGCAGCACCAAGAGTTTCTGGGAAGTAAGTGTATAAAAAAAAGTTTTGTCAATGTCATTTATCCAAAGAGGAAGGACAAAATGATTGAAAATATCAGATAATATTAAAATCCAATAGCTACTGATATGGATCAATTAATTGACTCAGTGTTAACAGCTTTTATCTGCTTAAATATCAACACCCTGATAGAGAATAAATAAGCTGTTTGGATGTTTTGGATTTTGATAAAAGAACAAGTCAGACAAAATGAAAACATTCCTACACATGGGGAAAAAAGTTGTTTCTCAACCGAACAAACAAAAAAAAAGGCTAAATTTTTCAGGAGGACAGAGATTAAACCATCATCCCAGACTTTGTTCCAAAAGCAGCAGGAGAAAAAGCGACCAAAGTTTGTGGATTCCTTCCTGTTTGCTGGTCATTACTCGCGGCACGCAGCACAGATTAACTGCTTCAAAAGGCAGCAGATGTTTTAGGCTTCATTCTGAGCAACAGATCTTCGCCACAAAGAGTGAAAACGCCCTCATTTTTCACAACCTATAGATCTGACCTGACAGTCAGCTTTTCAGAGGGCAGGCAGGGCGGAGAGGGACCTGTAGCTGCCGCTGCTCTGTCCCTGCTCTGTGCCACAACAAAGGAAATCTAAATGCTCTTTTATTTTATGTACACGGCTGTAAAATCCTCCAGGGCCACTGTGGCCCGTATAAAACTGAGAGCTGTCAAATTCACAGAGAGACGGCACGTGTCTGGATTGAGAGGGATGGTTTATTTATGTTGGCTACTCTGAGAGGCCTCTTATCCGAGCTGTAGTTATTCAGCACAGCGTTGGTTTTATTCCCCAGTCCAACCTGTTCTGCTTTGATTTTTCATTTTCTGGATATTTGAGGTCTTTACACAGCAGTGAAACATAAGGAAAGTGATGAGAAGTCATGGGGATAGAGAATCAATCAGAGAGCGGTGCGAACGTATATTTTATGCAGGTGGTTATTAAAAGTGAGAGTAAGAAGAAAGAGAAAAACAAACAAAAGACGAACAACGATTCATCCAAATTAGCGCAGAAACGAGAGACAGAAACAACAAGACGATGAGGCGTGCTACTCCATCCTTTTCTATTGTTTAACACCGGTGCAAAGAAACTTTTGTTGCAGACTTCAAAGCAAAACCTTCTGCCCACACGTTCACACACACACATGCACACACACATACACACACACACAAAGTGCTTCGTGCTGCTCGATAACTACCTCGTCTCCCACCCAGGATCCTCACCTCGTGGTGCCCAGGAGGGGGTTATGTTGTCTGGGCCACACCAAACTGGGCCCGAGCAGAGGCCCTTGTGCCAGGATTAATTGGCTGTTTTCATGTGTGTGTGTGTTTGTGTGTGTATGCGTGTGTGTATCGCAGAGTGCAAAAGTGTGTTATAGCAAGTTTGTGTGAGGAAAGGAAGATTTTTTTTACAGCTGGAGCACAGTTCAAGTAAATCAGGCTGTGCTTTTGAGAATGTGAGTGTGTGTATATTTCAGAAAGAATGATTAACATAAGTGAGCAAAGTGTGTGTGTGTATAATTGGTGTGTTATAGTCGTGTCCAAAGGGTTAGGTTTGGAAAAAGTCCACAAAAAAGCTTGATTGTATGAATTTTGGAAGAGTGTTTTTTTTGCGTGTGTGTGTGTGTGTTAGTGTGTGTGTGTGAGCAGGCAGACAGGTAGATGATTCAATAATTGCACATTGAGGTCAGTTATGGATCTGTCCGGCATGTGTGGTTTATCTGGAAACCGCAAGAAGCTCATAGCTGCCCATTGTGTGAGTGGTTTTAACCTTCCACCGCTATTGATTAGCCAGCATTGACTACTCTCCTGCCACACTATTTGTTTGTGTGTGTGTGTGTGGTTATATGTGTGTGTGTGTGTGCAAACTGGTGATTTGTGTGCATGAGAATTTGTGGGTGTGTGGGATGGTTGTTCGTGGTGACATGAACGATTGCAGCAAGTGTGTAGGAATGCGAGCAAGTGTGTGACACCTGCTTTTGTGCGCGTGTGTGTGTGTTCGTGTGTGTGTGTGTGTGTATGGATCAGATTTTAAAAGGGGCAGCGTTGTTGGTGAGTCCCGGTGCTAACGTGATTGCGAATGACAAAGCGTCCAGGCGGGTTTGTTAGCTCCATAATGGGGAATCAATAGACACAACACAGATGTCAATACAACATGCTTTATTGCGTTAAGCCGACTCGCCCCCACCCTGGGCTCTGCATACCGCACACACACTCACACACACACACACACTCTCTATCTGAGGATGTATCTGTGCCAAAGCTGCTGTCTGAAACACATGCATGCATATTTTAATGAATTTACACGTTGGCCCTCACACACATGCATAAACACACACTCTGACTGGTGTTGCTGTCAAACCAGGTCACACACATCAGCACTCAAACACACACTTTTCCACAACAGCATTATGAATTCATGTCCTCACATGTCTTCAGACAGTGTGTGCTGAAGAATTATGTGACTTTTATTTGCAAATGTTTGCATAGAAACAACACTGACTGAAACTATGTGAAGACGGCTGTTTCCTCACTACATTTCCCAGAATTCATGTGAGAGAGACAGAACCTGAGCAGTCAGCTTTCCCCTTCCATATCATCGATGAAGACACATGGCTGCTTGTTTAGGCTCAGAATAGGCAGTAAAAGGATCATTTTCCTCATTAAAAGTACAGTTTTAGGATTATTTACTGTTTATTACAAAGATCCAAATAAAAAAGTATGTTTGTATTCTTGAAACTTTTAATAATATATTTGAAAAAACCACCAACCCAACTTCATGCATCCAAGAAATACGACTTAAAGATCCAAATAAAGAAAAAACGTTAAAAATTAAACTAAAACTTTCAAATTGTTAAAATGAGTTGCATGCAGAAAGGAGATTTCACAAAACTTTGATGCTTTTTGATGACAAATAAGTCATTTGAAAGCAGAAATACAACTTAAAGGTCCAAATTAAAAAAAGTTTATTTGTATTATTGAAACTTTTTATAACATCCTGCGTCTCTAATCATGTCCATTTCAATGAATCAGACCGTATGAGTGTTAATCCAATGTGCATGCAGAAGCAAACACAAACACCCGAGGCCCTTTTGTCCCAGATACACTAAGATGATAAAAGTCATTTTCTGCCTCCTGATGTGCAGATATGAAATAAAAATCACCCCCACGACCAAATATGGTCATCAGAGCTCACTTCCCCTCTGCTTCGCCGTATGTCTGTCCTCCCAACCAGCTCAAACTGTCATTGTTACCGTGGAAACATTCATAGGCCATTAGACACACATATGGATGGAGAAGAAGCCAGGTAAACAATGTCCTCCTCCACACGTAAACACACACACACACACATACGATGGACGGTCATCTTTGTCTTGCTCTCTTGATGGCCTCAAAGACCATTAGGGGCTAAATCGGTTGTACTCAGGCTATATTTGACTGTCTCGCTCCCTTTGGGTTTGTAATCGCCAATCATATGTAGGCGTGTGTATGAGTGTGTGTGTGTGTGTCCATTTGTGAGGACATTTCTGGTATATCTGTACGTGTAAACATGACTAACAGCATACTTACTGGGTACTTATTCCTGATGTGTGTGTGAAAATTGGTGTTTCCCCAATGCCTCATCTCAGTACTTGTGCTGGTGTGTGTGTGTGTGTGTTTGTGTGTGTACATCGGCCAGTGTCCATTTTACACCCCCGCTAAATAATGAATCCTGGCCACAGCAGGGGACCTTTTTTGGTTTAACACCAATGCTCACCCCTAATCGAATGCACTCAGCGTGTGCTGCCCCTTTGTCCAACACGGTGTCCATTCACGGCCTTTCTCCTCAGTGTAGGGAAATGCCATAAAGAACCCTGTGCCTATTCACTCGTCTCATAGCTCACATTCCTTCTCTTCACGCTCCTCTCCATCCTGCCTTTCACTCCCTACATCACTCTAATTCCCCCGCCTTGGCCCTGGCATGCCACAGGATGTATTAGGCCGCAGGAGGAGAAAGGTAGGAAGAAAAGGGAACATGAGGGTGAAAGGAGGAGAGAAAGGCCTGATTAGTGCCTGATCTGAGGTCAGAGCTGCTGTTTAGCTTTTAAAAAGCAGAATAATTAGGTTACACACTTTACATGAAACAGGGCGGCGTGTACAAACGTGAGGTTAAATAATTACCCTCCTTTAGTGTTTAACTGGCACATTACCGTCTGTTTATGCTTCTCAAGAAGTGTCACCGTGCCAAATATTCACCACGGCTCCAAGCAGGATGCAAACCCAAGAGCGGCGGTCGGATTAAAGCTCCTGTGAGGAGTTTTTATCTGGTTATGAAACAGGCTGAAATCAATACTGATGTCTCTCTATGACCTACAACAGAGAACAAGACCATCAGTGACACAGGTGACAAATTTTATATCATAAAGGCCTGAAACCTTTTGGTGTCAGACAAGGTGATAAACAGCATCCTAAAGGAAAAAAGGCCTTTTAAAAATTTGTGATACAAAAAATCTGATTGTAGGAGAGATTCAACATCACATCTGATAGTTTTCAAATGATTAACTCGTGTTAACTCATACTTGGGTCAGATATGCCTTTCCATTTTTGCCAGATGCAGATGAAGCAAGACAGGAAGTTGCGCGCCAAAACTATGTTAAAAGATCTGATGACTTTCAAAATAAAACGTTCAACGTCAACACCAGATTGTATTCAACTTTGATTCAATAGCAAACCAATGTCATTAGCAGAGTTAGACCAGGGGTGAACAGGTTTGAAGTTTTGCAGCCCTGCATTAATGGTTATTATTGGATCCTACTGTGGCCTCGACTGAACGTGCAGCTGTAGTGGGTCAAAGGATGAAAGAGCGCACAGTTGAAGCTACTTTTTTAACGTTAGTACAGGAGAAAAATCATCAAATATTGCTGCTTCTGTCCACAGGAGGCACCAAAATCAACACAAATTAAAAAGTTTGAGAATTAAACGAGAACAGAACTTCTAATTTGCGCTGTTTTTTCAATCATAAGACAAAGTATCTAAAGTTACTATCAGGTCTAGTTGCACGTTGCTGGTGTTTCCGTTATGACTAGAATTGCACACAACTTGAGTAAAATCTCATCCTATGAGATTCAATTTGTGGTAGATGGAAGGTGGACTGTACCTGGTGGTAACCATGGGTACTACAATCATTTTAAAGGCAGAACTGTCATTTTGGTGGGCGTGACTGTTATTGCTCATGTTGCCAAAAGGCTATGACAGATGTCGTTTTAATATGAACACCAGAGTCTGTATGTTTGGCAGCGGTTACGTACCAGGGACTTCTGGGAAAGGATTGAGAAGGAAACATTTGTCTCCTCATCCGACCACACAATCCGTGCCATCTTGTTTGTTTGGGAAAGTGATTCAGATGCGGTATGGAGGTATGTCAGATAATCAGGAGAAGTGTTTCCATTGCACTTTTACGATAAACTTCAATATCAAAACTTCTGAAAAAACACCTTGTAAGAGCGTAGAAACGTTATTGAAATTTGAGAGCTTTTTCAAAACTTTGGTGTTCCCATTACTATTTTTTTTATTGCAGTAGTTGTGTTTTGTGCAACTCCAGTTGAAATGGAAACGACTAATATGAAAGTTTCAGAGGTGCAACAGTGGAACCAAGTTTTCCTGCTTCTGTGCCGAAATCCGAAGTAGTTGTAGATACTAAATGGGACAACTTCAAACAAGCAGAGCAGGTGTGTACATGTCTGAACCATTGCCTGATCAAAGCACAAAGGTGTGATGACACCAATCCCAGTTACGAAGCTGTTGTGGACCAGCAATATAACAAATGCTGCTTCCTTAAGTTTAAATCAAAAAGATATAAAGAAGGAGAAAAAACATCCCCAGAAAAATGACCCCAGAATCAGTTCATCTCTGGTATTTCTGCTATAGACTAAAGATCCGACCACCTGCTTTCGTAAAGACAGTTTGGTCAGATTTCGGCATATTCTGCTGTGTTCACTTTTGTTGGTGTTGAGGAAGACATTCATGTGATCTCCAGCAGGTGTGTGTGTGTGTGTGTGTGTGTGTGCTAAATGTCCACCACCCCTTGCCGCTGGTGTGTGTAGCACAGAAGTGGCGGTCTTTTGTGCTCACCTGAAGGCGCTGATCTTGCTCCCCTGCCTGCATGAATAGAGAGAACAGGGCTTAGGAAAGGCTCCTGTCCTCCTTCACAGGTCTCTGACATAATGAAGCCAGTGTGTGATCTGTCTGTGCGAGTGTGAGTAAGCTCGTCCTGATGCCAGCTTCTGCCGTCTCAAAGCTTTAGGGCCTTTTTTATAGAGATTAAAATGTGACAAGGCCATGGATAAGTAGAACGCTACGTGTATGTGAGTGTGTGTGTGTGGTTGAGTGCACTCTCCTTTCTGAGTGTTTGCATGTTTATGTGCGCCACTGTAATGTAATCTCGCCGTTTGCAGCGCCGCAGGGACGTTTTATGCTCCACAACATAGTTTGTATTGAATAAACCACACACAGAGAGCTAACGCGTGTCCTTTGTGCAGCCTTTTGCATTTCTGTGTGTCTTCAAGCATGTGTGTTCCTAAGCAATATGAATCCCCACAGCCAACAATGCGTTTCTTTCCGCCGCTGATACATTTAGCTAATAAAGTCGGATGACAAAAGTGGGGTTAGTTTGATTGGATTCCTCCTCTTTTGTCTCCTCTCCCCACCCGTCCGTCCCCTTGGCTGGTGGTCAGCGCTGTTTTGGGGGGGAAGTCTGGAGATTTAGACCCCCCAATTTAATTTCGCAGCCCGCAGTTATGGTAATGAACGTGCAGGAGGAGGAGGAGGAGGAGGCGGCGTGTGTGGAGAGAGGAGGATGGATAGGAGGGAGGGGTTCAGGGTCCCCTTCCATTTACCTCAGGAACATCACATCCTTCCTCTCATCCCTCCCCACAGCCCCTCCTTCCTCTCTTATTGAGGGAGCAGCGGGTTTTTCAGTGAAAAACGTAATATCATGCAGGATGAGTGGGGGTGAACGTATGCATGGAGACAGAAGTAAAGTGACAACAAAAGCTGAGAGGGAGAGAGGGAGAAAGGGGTTGTAGGGTGGGGGGGGGTGGAAGGAGCTGGTCCGGCCCTTTTTAATAAATCTGAGTGCTCTGGTTAGTGCTTCAATCTGCTGTACTCAACTAACCTCCTACCTACATTACACACACACACACACACACACACACACACACCCTCAAATACATACATGCACTTACTCCGTGTGACTCATTTTCACCCACATATGCTATCACCAGACTACACACTCGAGAGCTTTTAGAAGGTGTTTTCAGGCAGACTGTGCAGCTGATGCTGCTCCTAATTGAACCAGCCACCACATGTGGGCTCAAAAGTATTAGTGTTTTATGTTTTAATACAAATTTGAATTTCCTTTTTTTCTTCTTGTGAACTTTTGCTTTGTTGACGGTACTCTTTCACTACCTACGCTTCCACAAACTGCAGAAAAAGAGGCACAAAGTGGTGCTTTAGATGGGCAATTTCAGCAAGCTTAACAGACTAAGAGCAGTTGTAGACCGCAGAACAAGTACCTGGATGAGCTGTATGTGCTGCATCTAATGCACGCAATGAATCCAGTTGGAATGCTTTCTGAGTGCTTGGTAAAAAAAAATAAATAAATAAAATCCACGCAAGCACACTAGAGAACAGCTGCTGGCCATGTACCTTGCATTTCTGGGCCCATTTTGTTGTTTGATGGTGTAATTTTCTTATTCGTCAAAGATAACTGGCCAACAGATGGCACGATGTCAGGCTGAGACGTCTCCAGCAGCTTCTGCGGAGTCTAATAGCATAAAAATCTCTCACCTGTCTCGTGCATCAACTGTAAACGTCAGCTCTGGTCTCAGATGGAGTGAAAGGACCTCTTTGTGGAACTCAGCGTGTTATACAAATGTTTACAGAGTGCAGCCACTGCAGGTAATAATACGTATTCACAAGATGAGACTGTTTTTTTTTGCATGAGGGATTCAAGCCTCCGTGGGCTGTGAAGATAGTCGCCGTTGTCGTAATGTGACACATGAAACTGACACTCCAAAGCCAACAAGTTCAGGCTCATTCTGCGAGCGCTTAGGGAGAAGAAATCATTATCTGAGCTGCAGGTAGAAAAGAGAAAGGCTCTATGATTACATATATGTGGTGTTTCCTCAGGTGAGACCTTCATGAATCCCTACGTAGAAAACAGACAAAACAGAAACGAGGTCACAACAATCAGAAAGCAGTAACTCGCTTGAATCTGCCCATCGTTTACACTCCTGCTCCACCAAGTTACTCTGGATCTTCGCCTCTCCAGGTGGCGCAGAAGTTTCCTCAGTAACAAGATGAGACTGAGAATTAGAATTTAGCCATTTTAGTTTTTTTATCAGCTTTGTTAAAACTTTTTGGGACAATGAATGTCCTAGAGTTCCCAAGATCTACCAGTGCATGTAGTTGTTGTAAATACAGAAGAGAATAGAACCAAGTTGAATAGATCTGCTCTAAGTTTTGGCCCTTTGTCACGGATGTGCAACCAAATTTTTTGAGTCTGTACCAGATCAACACTAGATACCAGGATCAAATCAGTGCATCATTGGATTCTCCCATTTCTCTTTTGATCCATTGAGTCTTGTTCTCTCTCTGCTCTCTAGAAGTCTTGTGTCCACAGTGAACAGTATGTCATTGACACTGCCAGAATCACTAACTTTGGGGTCTGGTTGGACTTTTGTCTCGTTCCAAAGACCAACATTGGTGATCAGCGGGCTGTAATCTGAGGAAATATAGCTATAAATAACAGGCTTTGGTAGCAAAGTAAAGCTATGAAAGATTTCCAAATGGCGCATACACTCACAGTTGTGTGGTAAAAGTGACTCTTTCCTCAGTGTTTAAAGCCAAGGTTTTGTCCCAGTTTCAAACTAACCAGGATCTTCTGTGGGTAATACCCTTAATAATCACATGTACTCCACACAGCTCTACATAAAACAAATCAAACCGTCCTGATCGAAGAGTAGAGCCCGTCTGGAACCTGACAGAATTGATTATGATTTTTGAAGCTTTGAATATTCACTTCATCACTCCAGAGTTAAACTTTGTTACTTGCATTAACTTTACAATTTAGAACTGATTTCCTCCAAACTCCTGAAGAGAATAGAGATAGTTTTGCTTGGCCAACAAGTTCTAGTTTAACCTTAACCCTTAGAATACCAAACCTGACGGCGGTATAAAAATAAAACGCTTACTTTGAAATGATTGGCATTTTCAAACAGTTTTTCCAATCCAAAAACTGGCAGAATCGTCAGATTCTCTAGTTTCATGCAAAATCAGAGCGTAGAAGAAAAGAGCTTATCATCAATATTTCCTTGAGTCTTATGTCCTCTTTGTAAATTTGCAGGAAATATACAGTTTACTCAAGCTTAACTCTGTGAGAAATCAAGCCCTGAATAATGGGCATAGACCCTGTATTTGTGGTTCAAGCACTTTTTTAAATTTGCCTGAACCCTTAGAGGTGTGAAGTTAAAAATTCGAAAGATCAATATTTGTAGATGAAAGAAGCGTCATCACCAATATTTTTTTCACCTCTGCTTATTAGGCTTCTTTAGTTCTTAAAACTTTTAAAAGATAAAAGTAGAGAGTATCTATTCCTTTTTCTTTTTATTTCTTAGAATTCATAACTTTTAAATGTTGTTATACTGCATGAAGACATAATTAAGTAGAATCAATTTATAGTCTTGACTTTCCCAAATCTTTACAGGTGCAGGAGCGTAAAATTAGAACAGAGTAAAAATGCAGAAAATGACCGGACCTTAAATTGCATTTTCACCACAAGCTCTTTTTGTACATTTCGTGTTATGTGTGTATAAATCTCCTGTAATGAACTTTGTTGGTGTTGAATTTGGCGCCCCCTGTGGACAGAGTTGTACCTCTCTGCTGATCATGTGCATAGAGCTAATTTTTCTTACACCCAAGCACTGAGTGTTACAGTATAGTATGTTTTTTTTGTTGTTGTTGTTGTTTCTTAGGTGACTTAAAACTTTTATAGCCTTTTATAAGTCTAGCTGTTGAAAAAAATTGTGTGTGCTGTTTAAAAATACAGCTTTAAAGCACTGAGCTGTTTATAGCTCCCATTTGAAGAGTGTGGGAGTTGTAGTCAAATGTAGTTTGAGTTTGAAGCTGCTCTACATGATTTAAAGCGGCTCAGTCGGCCTGTGAAGCTGCGACGTTCCCCCCACAGAGGCCAGACGTACTCACGAGCAGTTTTGAACACATAATCGTCTTCACACTCCGTGACTCCAATCTCTCCCACATACAGTACACACACATTTACTACATCAGATAAAGGAGCAGAAAACACTCTTTTTCTTCACCCTTTTTCTCTCCTCACAGCTCTCCTGCTTATCGCTGCCCCCCCTTCTCCTCCTCCCTTCGTTTTATCCTCTTTTATTATCCCCTGCTTTTTTTCCCCTTCAGCAGAGGAGCGCTCAGTCCAGAAATGAAATTAATCTGTTGTACTACACCCCTCCCTCTTCCTCCTTCCTCCTCTTCCTCTTCCTCGCTGCTTTCCCTCCTCCTCCTCCTCCTGCATCTCAATCTCATTCTCTCTTTGCTCTGTGGGGAGGATTGGACTCGTCACTTTAACCTCTTCATATTGGATATGAATCTGTTAGCCTGCCTGCCCCTCTCTCTAACACTCCCCACCTCAATCCACCTAGTTCAAACACACTCACACACACTCACACACACTCACACAGGGTGGTGAATTTACACAACTACACACATACAAAGGTCCTGTCACACTTATTTACGCACATGCAAGCCCACAAACACACATAGAAATGAACATCGGCATGCAGCAACACGGAACTCACTCACACTTCATTCCACCCAGATATCCAAACAAATCTTTCGACAAATCCAAATCCTCACACACTAACACACTTGTACACACATACACACATGTTGACATCTTTGACAAACGGTCCTCCGGCGGGTTTTCTCCGGGTGCTTCAATCAAAGCCATTGATATGAATCTGGGCTGTTTTCTCCATACTGGCAGCTGCAGTAATATAGCAGCTGTACTTTTTAGCAGCTACACATCTTTCATCAGGGCCTGTGCCTGGAAAATAGCTGTTTACAGCTGCCTCCACCCCTTTTCTTCTACATAGAGAGCTGCGATATTGCTGGATTTTAGCTTTGGCCTTGGCTGAACCACGCTGCCTTATTAGTGGGGATATCGAATGAATGAGAGAGGCTTCATACTTCATATGAGGAAGAGAGGGAGGCAGAGGCAGGGAGGGGAAATGGGGGATGAGGGAGAGAAATGTGGGGAGTGAGCTAGGTTCTCCTTAATGGTTCCCCCTAGGGGTTTTAGCGGCCGTGCGAGCTGGTGCAGCCACATACAGTCGTAGCAGCGAAATGGGACAGGTGAAGATCCTCTCTCTCCTCCTCCTCCCCCTCCTCTTCCTCCCATAAAGAGTGGTATGAATATGGTAAATCCGCTGTCCGCTTGGCGGCATGATTCTCTCCCAGAAAATGGCCCTGTGTCTGTGTCCCTCGGGGGTATGAGCTAAGGAGATTCTGCATTTAGGCCCAGCACTCACTCCCTCTCTGCTCTCTGGGGGTTTGAAAGGCCCCGGCCTGCCCCAATCCTCCTATCTATCTCTGCACCGCAGCAGCAGCAGCAGTGATAGCACACAACACAGCAGCTCGGCTTAAACATGGAGGCTGGAGCTACACTGCTATCGCTATCTGGATGCATGGATTTCACACACACACACACACACACATGCAGAGCCTCTATCCGTGTCAGTGTCTTGCTGCTGACTGAGTGAGGTACATTTAGCTGGTGTTCGCCCGAGGCGGTGAGGGATCACCGATGACCATCGTCATGTTCGGTTACATACACACACATGTACACACACACACACACACACGCACACACACTCAGAATTGTTTTCTGCTACCAGCTCTGCAGCTCCAGTCTCGTCAGGGTCAGAGAACATGGTCAGGTGGCAGCTCACTCAGACAGTCTGTCAGTCATCCATTACAGCAGAAGACAAAGCGTTCAGTTTATTTGCACCTTGTTGGCCTCCGTAGCAGAGCTTGAAAACACTGACACGTTCAAATAAACAGCGTCATATTTCTGACTCACTCCTTCAGAGTCGATATCATGACCGGCTGCTGGATGAGCTCATCAGCTTTGTTCAGTCTGAACTGGGTCGTATGGAGGAGGAGATGATGTGTTCAGAGTGGGGCTGTAAACGCGACGTGTGGAGAAGTGCACTGCAAGAGCCTCTGCACGTTTCCATTGAAAGATTCTCTTCCCTCAACTTCACTCATTACCAGAGGTCTAACAGTACATGGGAATAAAGAGAGTTATAGATTAAATATCAAAATAAAACCAGACAGAAATAACCCCCGAACAAGATGGTCTGATTTCATTGGCTCATGGAATGATTCATTGAAATAAAAAGGGATTCAAACCATTCAAATTATTTGGTTTTGATTCAGTCTAAACCAATTGAATTTCAGTTATACAACATATCATTTGGTAACTGAGTAAATGTTTAAGGCAGTCTGTCTTTCAAAAAGTCCTTCTCCAAGAGGCAAAAGACCGGACCTGCACATGCACATCAGCTTTACCAGAATTTAAAGTATTTCCTTTTCTAAGAGACAGAAAAAAGCCAAAGTAAATGTCCCAATTAGATGTCTTCGTTGGAGTAGCATAATATCTGAGAGGTGTTCTTGCAATTTCTCTTCAATTAAAAGGTCTTTCATGTGAAAGTCCCGTCACAGCAGGTGAAATGCAGCCACATGTCTATAAACTCATCCAAGTCACTCCAAATATCACAGTTGGGTCCTAAAACTTCATCAAAGAACAGGCTACATGTTGTGATAATTGTTGATTTTCCCACGGTATGGCTAAAAGAATTGTTCAATATTAAGGCTCGTGCTGGGCATAACTAATGTTTGCATCATCAGTGTTAGCACATATGGGTCTTTTTAGGTGAAATTGGCTTTGCTGGGGATATACGAACAAACTTTGAAGAAGTTCTCTGTCCTGCAAATTAAATCCACAGGGTTGTAAATTGCTTCTCCCATCTCACTGTGTTTCATCCTCTGATAAAGAACAATTGTGCTTTACCAGTGTTTCATTGAGACAATGGATATCACAAACAGTTTCAGAGCTAGAACTGTCATTTTTATGGCTGTTACTGTTGTTGCTGATTTTTTCAACAGACGAGGGCAGAGGGCGTTTAAATATGAGCGCCAAAGTCTGTGTGGTGAGTTCTGTGACGTGCTGCACTTTTTCCATAAATTTCAATATCAAAACTTCTGAAAACCACCTCATAAGAGCACGAAAAGTTTTTGTCAAATTTTGAGAGGTTTTCTGAATTTGTGGTGTTTCACTACTGCTCTATTTTTAATTGCAATATCTAGATGAATTTTGCGCATTCTCGGTGTAGTGGACACTGAGCACAGGTTACAGAAACAACACAGCAAAACCTCGGCCAACGACAACACAACTTTAAAACCAGGCTGTTGAACAGTTTGGTTGCAATTTTTTACTGACCCAGGAAGCTACAAATCAATGCACGTAGAACTTAATGTTAAGATTAGAAACTGATTTGGATTAGGTTTGAATGTGTGCTACAGTTATCTATGAAGATATATAAGATGCTTCATATCAGTGGATTTTGCATGAAGCTTGCAGAAAGCTTGTCATGACGCAATATGTGATTTATGTTATTTTCACCATGACTAGCCTCTGTGTCCACCAGCCTTTTTATTATAGTTTAAGACATTTTTCACTCAGTGACATTTCAGATAGACATTTAATATAAAGACATTACGATGTACATTTTAAGGCTGGTTGCAGTTTGAACTGTCTAACTTCTCTAAATGAAGTTATTTCCATCACTCAGCTGTACAGCGGCCTCCAGTAGCAGCAATATTTTGACTGGCTATGATTACAAAAGCCAAAGTGCCAGGAGATACAAAGTCATCACATCAACCTATCACCATTAAAATGATGTATTTCTTCATCCTGCTCAGGAGGTGATTAAGTTGTTCATGCAATATACAGCCTTTGTGTTAAACTTAATCACCACGGCTTGTAAAATTAACATTTATTAGGGTCAGGCTGCAGGGAGGAAGAAATTTGGTGTCTTGCCCAAGGACACATGACCTGTATGTGAAATCAATCCTGTGACCTCTGAGTGGAGAGGCAGTGTTTCTAATCAGCTGACAAACAAAGGTGGAGGAAAAGGCATCAGAGCTACAGAGAAGGAGGAGAGTGGCTTGAATTACATGCTTACACATCTGGGGTTCAGTGGTTGATGTTACCATCTCCTCTTATGTTTATTTAATGTAACCGCTTAATGTGCTGTGCTTTAATATCTGCAGTCGTCTGATAATGGTTTTGTGGTTTTGAATACAATCAGTGTAAAACGCTCCCCGCGCTCATCACAGCGGCGCACACAAACGTTAGGGTTTGAGTTTAGACGTGATGAAATATTGATGCAAATGTCCTCAGTGTGTTCAGTCATGTGAGCTGAGATCTGAGTGTGTTTGTGTGTGTTTCCAGGTGAAATGGACTAAAGTGTGTGTGTGTGTGTGTGGGCGTCTGTTTTCTGGAGTGTGTGTGCATGTGTGTGAATGTTTTTGTCCCTCAGCTGTGGCACATGTGATGCTAAGTGTGTTTGCATAGTGCATCTGCCTGCTCCTCTGTGTGTGTGTGTTTATGTGTGTTAATTTCCCAGCCCCCTTCACTCCCTCCGAGCTGGGGGGGGGGGGCAGCAGGGGTCCGAGCGCCCAGCGCCCCGTGTCATCCCGAGCCCCCTCCTCATCTCCTTTGTCTGCTCGTCAGTTAGGGAGCGGTCTGTGCGGGACCAGGGGATGCGGGGGGTTGACCTTTACCCTTAACCCTCTCACCCCGCCCCTCCTCTCTCCGTTGCCCTTGCGATTCATATGCAAGCAACCCGTCAGCCGCCTATTCTTCTCTTTCATCCGTCCACGCCTGGCCGGGCTGTTGTGTCACGTCTCAAGTTCAAGTCCTGGGACAGGCCAGGTCGTCCGGGGCCACGCCAGGCCACAACAGACCAGACCTGGCAGGCGGCGAGAGTCAGGGGAGGGGAGGGGGGAACCGGTGTTTGGATGCTCATTTTTTATCAGGGGTCAGAGACAGAGTGGTGGGCTGGTGTGTTGGGGATGGGTCAGGGTCACATGCCGAGGTCACTTCAACAAACACGTCTGTTGGATTGAATCTGCTGTTAAACCCCGGAACAGTTTCAGGGAAAGAACTGAGAAAACTTTATTTGGTTCCCAAAAAAGTTGACACAACACTGTACGTCATCAAACTTGTCATCGGTTTTATATTTCAAGAAATTTAACAAACCCTATCAGTGTTTTTGAAGGTGGGGTTTGACATTCATCCAAGGCAAGCATCATCAAATTTGAAATAAAACTAATGGCTTCCTGATTTAAAAAAGTAAACAAAAGCGACTTTTGAGAATCTATCATGAGTCTTGGAACAGTTTTTACAAATGGGCAACAAATAGACTCAGTGTTTTGAGCCTTAATTGAAGATCTATGGGAGGGAAAGCAATAATATAGGAGTACTAATCAATAACTGAACTAAATGTAGAGTCCGTTATACTATCATAAAGATGATCTACTTAAATTTTATTCCATATGGAGTAGGACTAGGACCCTATGCCTTTGTCTAGATTTGATTTTGTAGCAATATTTTGGGTGCTAATTTGATTTAATTTGCAATTTTTTTGAAAAAGTTGAATGATGATGATGACGTTTAAAGGCTATATCAGGAGTTATATTTTCACAGAAAATTCACATCACATGAGCCAGTTTAAGATCTGTTCAGCAGCAATATACATGAACCTGCTGTTTTAAGTCTTTTTTCAAAAACCTGCTTTGATGAATAATATGCAGCATTAACATTTGGAAAAACAAATCAATTTTTGACCAAAGAATTCAACTTACAAACCGTGCAACAAAACAATCCTGATACTTATTTGAACTGATATAGAATTTTCTCCCACCCGTCATAAGGATCCTTTTTAACTTTAATCAATGAAGCTACTGGTCTTCCCAGGGTCCACACATGTAAACATGACATTAATTTATAAACAATCAAAAATTCAAGTCAGAGAAAAAAGAGAGAAAAACATTAAAAAGACTGAGTCCAACAATGTTTCATGTAAAACGCAAACTATAAAGACCGCTGACATGATTTCAAGCATCATTATTAAGATTTGACAATAAACTACAATACATATAACATATAACATATAAATCCCATTGAAATCGGGTTTTTTTGCTTTATACATTGTTTTATGTGGTTCACCCAAATTCCACCAAGTGTAATTGAGTAATTATACATGAATATGAAGCATATACAAGTATCTAACCACAAATGTCTTTCAAGTCCAATTATGACTCTAACCTCAAGATATGACAAGACACAGTTATGTTTAATTAATTATGATGAGTAAAATTGTCCACCAAAGCATCAGTGAGATTTGAATCAGTGTGGGAATAATGTAGGACTTATCAGTCCAGTGAAAAAGACCAGAGAGACTACATTTACATCCATGAAATGCTTTATTTGTAGTTTTTTGGAGGTTGTTTTTCAGATACATGCTCATCTCACCGGGCTTAATCAATGCTGCAGTTGATGTTGTTTTGACTTTAATTCTGCTCCTGGTTTCTGCAGCCTTTCACCTTCACACCCTTAAATCTTTCCGTTTTTGTGAAGTGGCTCCATTGTGGCCCCACTGAGGGGCCTGCTGCAGGGAGGGGGAGGGGGGCGAAGCTTCGGTCTCAGGGTCAGGGTCAAGGTGGGAGGGGCCCGGGTCAGCTAGCCAGACGGACGCACAGACGGTGGACTTGACATTGAAGGGATGAGTGGATTAACGGGATTGGGAGGCTCCTCGTATTTAAGTGTATTGTCAGGAAGGAAGGAAGGCTGGAAAGTGATGGTTTTTGGCGGCTAAGGGTTGTGTTAGTATCGAGCTGAGGATTCAAGTGTGTGTGGTTACAGCATTTTTATTCATGTGTGCTGTTAGGGGTACTAGAAAATAATTATGTCTTTTATCCAATTTGTATTTGTTGTGCAGGAGGTGACTATTTGAAGCACAAAGTTAATAATCGCCTGACTCTTGTGTTTTTTTTCACTTATTGTTTTTATTGTAAGGCAGAAACATCCCATTATTCAACCTCTAGTAAAGTGTGAACGTAAGCGCACTCACACACAGGCATCTTCAATGATGGTCCTTCAATTTGTTTGTAAAGCAGTGAATGAATGCAATGAATAAGCCTTCGACTGACATAACTTAGCTTTCACTTCGCTGAAAAATACCTGTATTATCCAGACAAGGCAGTGCCAGCCTGTGGAGGACACTGAGACGAATAAACACCCACTCAGTGCTTAATAATAAAAATAAATATCTTTACATTGTACACTCTTCATTCCACAAGCATTAACCTTGCAAAAAACACACAATTTGTCAGTTTTTGTCCCTTTTCTCATATGGGAAAGCTTAAAGGAACAGTTTTTGAGGATGCCGAGTCCAAGGATGCGTTAAGTGGGAAACCAATTTTTCAGAGGCGCCTGACATTTAACCCTCTGCTTGTGTTTGGGCCATTCTTGCAGATAATGGGCCGGAGTTTGTTTTGAAAGCATCCCAATTGACAGTTGATTGAGCTAGCCTGAAGGTTATTCAGCAAATGGAGAACAACTTCTAGCCTCTAAGAGAGGGAGCTAGTCAGTTAGTAATGGTTGTGCTGAGACGCTCAGTATGTAGTGACTATACTTACTCCACAATGGGAGTTTTTTCATATTTCAGATGAACTTCAGCTGAATGCTGAGGTTATAAAATCAATCATACTTACACTTCAGGCATGTATATCACATGGTTTGATGTGTATTTAGATGTGTGAGAGCAGAAGATATCGGAGTTTGGCTCTGAAAACATTGTTGAAATGTTGAGAATTTATTGAGCTCAGCTTTGACTTCAGCTATAATTGAGGCAAGGTGGAAAAATTCACAAAATAAAAAGATAAAATTTTCTAGTTGCTTGTAAAATATTAATCTGAGGTGAAGATGTTATTTGTGCTCAGCTGGCAAAACAGTTGGAAATCAACTCTTGATTTGGTTGGTCAAACAAACACGTTTGCTTAAAGGGGCTGTGAGGACTTTCTAAGTGATCTTGAAAAAGTTTCATAGCTAGATTTATGTTTGGTTTTAATCCACAATTTAAGATGAGATTATCAGTGCTAAAATAGGTTATTTCTAAATGCTATTTCTGAGCTTCCTGATTGGGCCAGACTGGATCAAACTGATTTACAGCAAGTGGAAATCTCTATGACAGCACGAAGAGTTTAGCCTTGAGGAAACAATTTCTTGATTTTTTTAAGTAGTAGACAAAAGCTAAAGGCTAAAACACGGCAAAGCTGTTTCTAATAATGTTTATTTTAACCCACATGCAACAGTCATACTGCAGTGATCTGCTAAAACTTGAGAATCTATCAAAAAAATAAAGACCCAGTTCACTGTACTCTGCTTGGTAGATGAACACTAGTAGGACATAACCAGGTTTCACTACCATGATACAGTACAGACATGTCTCAGAGCACCAGGCTGTGAATAGCGCTGAATGTAGTCGGCTACTAAACTACGGTTAAACTTGCAAAGTTTGCTTATAGTCACGTTTCAGACAGCAGCACTACACAACTGTTAAAAGTGTCAAAAAATTAGATCTGCTCTCTCTTCATTTTTCCAAAACTAATACACAAGTCATGTCATCACAACAGTTTGCGTGAGTCCACCAGCTAAAGGTGTCACTGCAATCCACTTCAAACAGATTCTCCTCACAGTCACTTTACAATCTATTATAGTCACCCACCTCTGTCTTAGGCACCCATAATGCTTTACTACCTGAATGTAAACAAGCACAGATCTCATAGTTTGGCAGTATTTACTGACATGCATCCCACAAAGATGATTAAAGGCTGGTGAGGCTAATTCTGCTAATAACCCATTTTTCTTTCACTTATTAAAAGTACAAAACCTTCGGTGGCTTTAGAGTGGGGTAATGTTAACAAATGTTTACAGGTTTGGTTGAATCTGATTCCAGTCTAATTGCCAGGTTGTTTTATGTTCACTTGTTAGAAATAAGTGAAACTGGATAAGAGAAAAATAAAAAGATCAATAGAGACTCTATTAGTTGGCAGCTGCTGACATGTTTCTATTTGTTTGTTTGACTAAAGTAAATGTGTGTTATGGTTATCTGAGTCTGTATGTCATAAGTCATACCCTGCATAGATTGCTGCGTATCTGATTGCAGGTTGAAGTAATTTCACTCTCTGCTCTTTCAGATATTCTCTGAGCTGATTTGAACCCAAGGTCCAGAGAGATTCAGTGAATTTGGACAAAATTGCACTGCTGTCCTGTCAAATCCATGCAGCCTGTCATTTCAGTGTTTATCCTTTTATTTATGTAGAATTGACTTTCATAAACCATGAAAGTTAACACCAGATATTACACTTTCAGGAAAATCCACCAGAACATCTTTTCTATTTTGAAAAAGAAAAGACGAGATTTTACCTGACAAAGATGATATGCAGCCTGCGCTGACAGGAGCATGCAACCTGTCATTGATGGCAATTGCCACTTTCTTTTTTTCTGCTCCTGAGTGGTGAAATTACTGTGTTCCAACTTGTCCATTTTTCTCCTGTCAGTACTGTGTTTTTACCTTCATATTGATAAAAATTGCACACTGTACATAGATCATTTTCTTGAATATGTGCAAAATGGAAAATACACCTCTTTTTTTTCCCCCCAAATATGATCCAAAGATCTGAGCAGATCTGACACAGAGTGGGTTTTCTTTTCACAGTATCTTCCCCACCTCACTTAGCATTAGCTAGCTTCAAATGTAGTGGTCACCAGTGGCTACTCCCAGGCTTAATAACCATCTGAAAAACAGGAAAAAATCCAATAGAGCTCTGCTGCAGCTGTAGTCAAGGGTAAGACGGCATGAAACGGCTCGCTGGTGTTACAGCAAGAATTTGTGATCCAGGTAAAAATGCCAATTTTCTTTCCTGGTTCAACAAAATAATGATCACACACTGTCTGCTCTGGGTTTTTAATGAGCTAATGTTTTAATAAGACATAAGAAAGACTTTTTTATCCTCAAATATTGGCATTTTTTTCCCAAATCCCTGCACGCTCTCCCCCCCGCACACACACAGATTAGTTAACAAGGGTGGAAGTGTCCAAGCTTGGAAACGGACAAACACACACACAGACACATATCACTGCATCCTCCCCACTTTTTTTCTCTCTCTCTCTCCTCTATCCTTCCCTCAGGACAAAAATGGGAGCAAGAAAAACAGAGAGGAGGAGGAGAGAGAGAGAGAGATGGGTGTAGGGTGGGGTTGGTGAAAGGACAAGAGAGATAGGGAGAGAGGAAGCGCATTGGTCAGAGAAGAAAGAAAGTGAGAGAGAGAGGAAAGGACGGACAGACAGAGAGATACATCAGAGAAATGGAGAGCGAGAGATAGCTCTAAGAATAAAGGGAGAGGAGGTGAAGATGAGTAGTAAGAGAATAGGGGAGAGTAAAGGGGAGAGAGAAAAAGAGAAGGGTGGGCGGGCGACAGACAGACAGACAGTGAGGCATTAAAATTCATGGCCTTTTTTATTTTCCGTGCTGAAAATCAATACTGTCTACTATGGATGAGGTGAGATGTGGACAACAGCGGTTGCCGGCCAAAGCAGGGGGGAGGCAGAGAGGGAGGGAGGGAGGGAGGGAAGAGAGAGGGAGAGAGAGAGAGAGGAGAGAGAGCGAAGGGGGGTGTCGTCAATATTAGCAGTGACACAGCCACTGCAGGCCAAGGTAGAGTTGGAGAGGAGAGAAAGACACCAGGGGGGGATGGGTGGTGTGTTTATATATATATATATGTGTGTGTGTGTGTGTGTGTGTGTGTGTGTGTGTGATGGAGCGGGGGGTAGGGTAAGGTTCATTAAGTCTGACCAGCAGAGCTTTTGGCCAGCATAGCAGCAGCAGCAGCAGGCCTTTTGTCCGAGGGTCCGAACACACACACACACACACACACAGATGGATGGACTGATGGATATTACCCCTCTTTCCCATTGTAATTTACAACCCCCTCAGAAGCTCCATCATTCAAGCATTGCTGTGTTTGACTAATGTCTGGCAGATGTTCTAACGCTACTCGCCAACTATTGTCGCAGGGCCGAGGTCAGATCCCTTCTAATTCAGGAAATGGAGATTCTTCTGCGCACAAAAACTATAAATCTTCCCCATGAAAAAGCCTCATCCCTCCGAGGCTCCGTGGTTATTACATTAGTTTCATTTTACACTTTAACTGCATGCAGAGGCCACCAAGCCGGCGCTGTGGGGAGCACAATATGAAGGACATGCATTCAGTCCTCTGGGCAAATGAAGAACATACAGCTGCAGGATAAATTAAGACCTTTAATTTTCTCCTCCTTTGGTTGGAGCCGAGCAGCTGGGCACCAAACAGGCTTTATGCACCTTAAAGATGTTTCTCAAGGGCATTCTCGTTTTCATACAATGCTTACAATAGTGTGTGTGCCGAACACTGAGACGTCAGGTCAGTGGTCGTACTGTGAAAAACAAATCTATAGAAAACAAAAAGATATACAGTTTTTCTTTATTCTGGGGTTTTGTGGTGTCTCAAAGCATTTGTGGCAACATTTTCCATGGCCATCTTACAGGTGGAGTGAGCTATAAGGACTGACACATCTTTGACCAAGTCAGTGGAAGCTTTGTGAAGGCTTCACCTGCAGTTTCAAGTTTGGAAAGTTAACTGGATTATCTCTTGTGGTTGAATCTGTGCATGCATGAGAAAAACTATTCAGTAAAACTGGTTATTCTTGTTAAAGGCTCTGGGAGGACTACTTGTTTGGCATTGATTGCAGTGACACATGTGGCCAGACTTGGTAGTGTTTCTACAGGCTACAGAATTTGTTTCCCATGAGCACATGACTCATTCCAAGATCTACATTGTTCCATTTGTAAATAAATGGAAAACAGATCTTCTTTTTAATGAGGAATGCTCGATATATTATTTTAGACCAATACCAGTACCAGTACTCCTTTTTGAGTACTCACAGATACTGAGTACCAATACTACCAATGCTTTTTATACATAAAATTTCAATTCACACAATGACAGATCATTTTGAGCAAAGACTTATTTCTACAAAAAAAAAAGGGCAGCACAGTCACTCAACCATTAAGTTTAAAATAAAACACAAACAACTCTCTAATTTTACAATTTGTTTGTGATGAATTAACTGAAGTGCAAATTAAAATGAACAACTCTCAGAGTTTTACTATTTTTAAGCCTTAACTGTTAACTGTTTAATCCTAAGATTGTTTGCCTTGAATATCAGTGCTGGCACTTTACATTGATTACATACAAATAAGGCCAGTATGGGCCCGTTACCTATTTTTAAATCAACTTTTCTGAATTGATGACAGCTTTTTTCAAGATGCAAAGTTACAAGTTAGTGTATTTATTTGAACTTAAGTAATTTTCACCTTGTGTCATTAGAAAGATTTTCAGTCTGTGCCTTAAATGGGTTTACATTCTCCTATAAAAGACCCCAAACAACCAATTTTACCAATTATTTTTTATGTTAGCTGTCCATTGGACTAACATAGAATGAATTCACATCTAAAGCTTCAGGAAGAGAGAAAACTATTCAGCATCCTAGCATCATTCTGTTTTAGATGATGTCAGGGGTTTGAAGATAAAAACAGGTTTTAGGTTGTAGAGATTCCAATTTGAGCTTGTCCTTAGTTAATCTGTGTTTGGGTGTATTTTTCTTTTTGCACAAGCTCTTTGGCAGGTCAGGAGACGAGTTTACTGAACGTTCCCTCCTCGTCAAAACGACCGGTGGCTTGACCTTCCAAAGAAGTGTCGTCAATGACCACTTGAAGTGCGACTATGCAGCAACATGAGGAGACACCAAAGTTACTCAAGGTTCCTCTTTTTCAGAGCAGGTTCTTTAAAATGGGGGTTGAAATTTCATCTAAAGGGCTCAATACGAGCTATGATCCAGTTTTTTCTACCCTGTAAAAACACCACCTGTTAGAGGAAAAGTTGGTGCTGCTTGAAAATGCTGCGTTCCTAGAAATCCCTGCAGAAGAGCTTTACCATGATCAAAAAGTACATGAGTGTTGTTGTAATTGAGAAAAACACATTGAATATAAAAGAAACCTGATTTCTGATTCTCCTGCATCAATATTCGATCAGTGCTGGAGTTTGAACTGGAGATATTTTGGTTCCATTTCCATGCTGAGTTCAGGGACTCCTCTCTTCACCCCACAGCGGCTGAGCCTCTGTAAAGAAGTTTGGCTCCGTTATGAATAAGTCTCTTGACTTGAGCTTTAAACAGAATCCACCATTTGAAATGCATCCAAAGCTGAGCGCGGTGTCACTTTGGGCTGAGGGGATTTCTCTGGTGCAGAAGCTGGTGGTCCTTATTTAACCGGCAAAGTGAACATTTTCAGACACACAGAAGGTTCTTTATTCACCGTATGTACAGGGAGTTTCCAGCTTTCTTCTTCTGCTGGGGAGATATTAAAACCTTGGAAAACAACCAATATTAAAAATTAAACCAATCTACTAATGGCTCTTTGTAATTCTGCTGGTCGTCTTATTGAGAGACACTTTCAAACTGAACACCAGCCTGTATTTCATTGACATCCTGCTGTAAAGGTCGTATCACCTCTGACAGTAAGAGTGAAACATAGTTTGGACTCAATTAGTTGCAAATTAGATTAAATCACAATATTGCCTGCTGCAATATTCTAATTACAGACAGTGCAAAACTTTTATAACTTACCTGTGTCAGAATGGCAGACATTTTTGCTCCATAACTAAATTCAACCCTGCACAACCACAGAGCCAAGTTGTTAAAAGCAACCTTCGCAAGAGAAACAACCTAAGTGGTACAAAGTGGCAAAAACAGCAAAAAGTAGCAATAAAAGCAAGTTTGAGGTGGCAAAAATGGTCAAAAAGCAGCAAAAATTGGTGAAAAGGGGCAAAATTGGGAGAAAACTTGGCAAAAAGTCGCAAAAACTTTTCAGAGGCCTGACATTTGATTCAAATATCCTGTTTTTTATTGATCTTATGTCACATTTTAATTTTCTTAGACACTGAATTTTGGGTTTTCATTATCTGTAAGTCATGATATCAACATTTCAAGAAGTAAAGGCTTAAAATAATTCACTCATTGTATAATGAGTCCATATAATTTTTCTGAAATGAGTGGCCTTACCTCTTACCTCCATGATATTCTAATTTTTAAGATGTACCTGTATATGCAAACAGAATTCCTTTTAAATATTCCTTTTCTTTTAAAAAAGAAACTCACCTTTTACTCTCATGTATGTTTTTCTTATTAAAAATGATAGTAATGATAGAAAAATTCATCCCCTTTGATATATCAATTCATTTCAACACCACATAAGTTGGGAAACACATTTTAACGGATTGCAATTTAAGGAAAATTATATTATTTTTTGCAAAACATACTGCTCTAGCGTGGATGTTTTCACTTTCAGCTTCTTGGATTCCTCAAATGCTGAAATATCTGATCAAACTATTGCAGCACTTTTGCGGATGGCACAGCCACAAAATATTTCCATGTTGAAAAATCTAACCTTGAAGGGACACTCCATGTATTTTAAACATTAGGGGAAACTTTTTAACTTCACTCTGAGTTTGCAGTTTCTGGCAGCGCAGCTTCTTACACGTCAAGATAAAACTCTGCTTCCTGTCAGGCAGAGAATCCGACAGGAAGACAGAAAGGAGCGCATCAAAGAGGGAACATTGCGACGCTGAATGGATGTCGATGTGACAGCCGGTGCTATCACTCGACAAAACTGTAGATATAAAGCATCTGTAGTCATTTGTCCCTGTTGTCTGCATCAGTAAAAGCCCCACTATCAGTCTGCAGAGATGTTTCTTTATGAAGTTTAACATCATGTTGACATATTTCAGTGACGATGTGAGTCGGATATGAACTTCTTGCATGTTGTCACCCATCAAATCCCTGCTGGTACCGACCCGTCCCACAGGCAGCTCTCTTCTTCTCTCTCTCTTCACACAGACAGTGTTTCTGGAGACCCAGGGCTAGTGGTTACTATGGGGATAAGGAGAGAGGGAGAGAGAGGGAGTCGGAGTGAGTGAGGTAGAGGGAGGCAGGCCGTGGTTTTGAGGTGTAAAGCATCATAAATAATGGAGGCTGCACCTCACATTGAAATGCAAAGGCTGGAGCTTGGGCCTGAGCAGAGGTAATGCTGGCTTTTTGAAATTTATTTTTCATAAGCGTGATCCCCCTTCACCCCCCACCCCCACTTCTCTCCTCCAATCACACACATAAACACACACATGGCTCCTCATAAACTCCCCCCATCCTGTACAGTAACATACCTTAACATACGTTTGCATTCCAAATTTCATCAAGTCTGCCAGAGTAGATTTTATTTTATTGAATTCAGTCATTCATCAATCGCACGTCAGAAGCAATATTAGAATGAAGGGAGGCATCCTCAGAGTCATATATCAGAATATTTTATCTTTTCCTCAGGGGAGGAAGAATATTTGATTTGGTAATAAAAGATCTGCATATCGTTTATGTGGCAGAAATATTAAAAACTCCACAAGTTCCTCATAAAGTGACATTCATTTAATCTTCTTCTGCTTTCTTTTAATCATGGCTGAGATTTCTGCACTTTACAACACCAAGTCTTCGTTTTACTAAGAGAACGGTGAAGAGCAGGCATTGTGTGTGTGTGTGTGTGTGTGTGTGTGTATGTTTATGTGCACGTCCTCATGCATTTTGTCCACAGTAACATGCAAACGTCAGCTGAAGAGAAGAAGCCAAACACTCAGCCAGAATGTGGATGAGACTCCTAACTGTGTATGACTGACTGAGGCCACTCATATGTAGCCTCCATGTGTGTGTGTGTGTGTGTGTGTGTGTGTGTGCATGTGTGTGTGAGGAGAGGGAGTGAAGCAGGAGAGAGAGATAAGCCCACCACGGTGGTTTTTCTGCACGGCGATTAGAGTTTTTTTTACACAAACATGCGGTTATCAGTTCCAGTCATGTTTTTAAAGGATTGTGACCATCGGAGGATTAAGATAGAGCTTCACGTAAATGCATCATACCTGATTACATTACAGTGCCGATAAAGCCTCAATGAAATCTAGCTATTTTATTCTTCTTTAACTTGAACATCTTAAGCAGAGTCGTTCAGACGTATTATATTTCACATTTAAAAAAAAAAACAGAAGCAGGTATTTTATTCGCCCTTTTTTCTTTTCCTGTCAAAATTGCCTATCATCAACTATCTTTACCCATAGAAGTAAATGAGAAATGGAATCAGGACTTATTTATTTATTTATTTCAGGGTAAATTTAATCATTACAGATGCCAACAATTAAGTAAGAATATAAAAAAACACCTGATCCTGATTCACAAAACTGTCAAAGGCCAGTTTATTCACCCTTTCTGTGTTAACATATATACGTCCTTCTCAAACAATATTATCGTCATTGCTCACATGCTTCCACGCGTCCTTTACGTTTACATTGCTTTTAATCAATACATCCACCAGGGGGGGCAGCCCAGAGTCAGAATTTATGACAACAACAAACTCAAAAACAAACATGGCAACCTTGGAGTAGATATTGATATTCAACATAATTATTATCAAACTTATTCTTCGGCCTGTTTTTCGGACCACTTTTCCTTGAACAAAGTTGCACAAATCTGACCTTTCAGAAAGTAAAATATTAAGATTTTATAAGTGATAGAGTGAAACCTAAGGCAAGGGTTGTGGCTCAGCATTTCAACATTAAGCATTTGCTGCCAAAAAGTGCTTAATTTTGAAATGGGGCTCAGGAATTCAACATTGGGCTTTCCCTGCAAGGAAATGCGAGAGTGTTGAAATGCGGTGCTCAGCATTTTAACATCCAGCATTTGCTGATAGGAAATGCAGAATCCCCTCGAGTGTTATTTTGTTTTTCCCTGTGTTGACGTGAAGGAACATTGTACTGACGTTTGAAGTTCCTCACCAACTTGCAAAGTTTTTCTTCAAAAAGTTACATTATTGTTGTTTCTTCTTTGTGTCTCACTAGAGCTACATATAAGGGGAGTAAGAGCAACACTGCCCCCATGGTTTCCAGTGGTACTGCTTCATTTGGCCCATATCCATGGGCTTTATAGAAAAAATGTAGAAATACGAACAAAATGAACGCAGAGCACAAAAAGAAGAAATGTTGAGCATAAAGGGGCCTGTTACCTCATCATCTTCTTCCTAAAAAATCTCATGTTACTCAGGATGAGAACAGGAAGAGATTGTTTATAATATCTCCTTTCTTAAAGACTTAGTCATCTTGCACCACAGGAAAATAGTGGTAGCAACAGTCTGCGGTTTTACCATGAAACAATTTTAGAAAAAGGCCACATATTTCTCCAGATTCACATGATAAGAGGTAAAAACATCTGGGAGAAAATACCAGTTCAGGAAAAACAGATGCTCAAAATGTTTTGTAGCCATTTTTATCATTTTCTTGTTTCACAGGGATCTTTAAGAGCACTGCAAAAACGGAAATCTAAGCAAGTCATTATGTCTTATTTTTAGTAAAAATTGTCTTATTGTTCTTAATTTTAGCCACATTCACCAGACCAGGTCATAAAAATGTCTTATTTCAAGTTTTTTTTAAGACAAAATGAGGTGTAAATTGCTTGTAACAAGTCAAAAAAAATCTGCCAATGGGATAAGACGAATTCGCCCGGGAAGTTTCTTGAAATTAGAAAGAAGTCTTAAACAAGAATCTTTTATCTTATCCCATTGGCAGATTTTTTTACTTGTTACAAGCAATTGATGCCTCATTTTTGTCTCTAAAAAACTTGAAATGAGACATTTTTATGACCTTGTCTTGTAAATGTGGCTCAAATCAAGAATAGCAAGACAAATTTGACTAAAAATAAGACATAATGACTTGCTTAGAGTTTTTGCAGTGAGTCCACTATCACTTATTTCTAACATATAAGAAATTTAGTGGCAGCAGCTTATTCTTGAAGAAAAAAAAAATTGTCCTGGCACCTTATTACACTGGGGGCCAACTGCACTTATTTGAAGCACTTAGTATCACTAAGGTTTTCTTTCAATGTCTAACTTCTTGCTTGTGTTGGACGTCGCTTTGGATAAAAGTGTCTGCTAAATGAAATTGTAGAATTGTAGCTTGCACTACAGCATGTGCAAGACCTCCTGTCTTCAAATTTTCCCTGCCAAAACTTAGAAAAGCTTGAGAGCAGAGAGCTGTACCCAACATTATTCTCTGGTGAATATAAAGTTTGGCCCTTTAACAGAAGCACCCTGAGAAAAAAACAGTAGAAAAAGAAAAATTCAGGACGGCCTGCCCTGAAATTTTCTGATGGTTGTTGTTCACACAACACCAAGTTTCCCCAGTTAGACAGGAGGGTTGTTTTTTTTTTGTCCCATGGTGTGGACATTCTCTGCAGTGAAAAAAAGAGGTCACATGTAAGCGTGTGACTTGAGTTGCACCACTGACAGCTAAACAAGACTTCATATTTGATGTGCGCCTTGTTTTGCTGTTTTCATTTTACTTTAAATTTAGAAATAAGCAGCTCAGGGCATTAAAACTCAAACCAGGTTTTCCACCTGTCACTGTCTTGTCTTTCCTCATCATCTGTGCTAAGAAGCTTTCAGCCAGGTGTACGACTATTCTGTATAATCAACATAGCAATCAGCACCGTTCTGCCCCTGACACACACACACATACACACACTCACACAGAGAAAGTGTTGAGGCTTGGCGTCAGGCCAGAGCATCAATAAAGCCAGTGTGAGTTTGAGAGCCATTTAAGGGCCATTTCGCCCCAGACCTACAATCCTCCATACTGCTCACTACAGCACCTCTGTGACCATCAGGCTGACCCTGCGGAGGGAGAGATAGAGGGTGAGGGAGATGAAGAGGGGAGAAAGGGAATGAATCGGCAGAGGCAGGAGTGAGGGGGAGACAAATTGAGACAGAGAAATTGTGAATGAAGGAGGGAGTGAGACTGAGCAGAAAGAAATTATAGGGGAGAAAAGAGAGAATTGGAAATAAAGAAGGGAGCATTAAAGCCACAAAGTGGGGGATCTAAAGACAAAAAGGAAGCTGGTCACTGCTCTGTTCGTGGTTCAAAATATGTCAGGGAAATTTGAAAAGTTCGCTGCCATTTTTCAGTTTGATCAACAGGTTTGAAGCTAAAATTCACAACATTAGTTCAGCAGAAAAAATCAGACAAGAAAATTCAGAAAGATGACTTAAAACTTGGGTCTACTTTTGCAGCGCAAGTCAAATAGTTTACAAAAAGATTTATTCTGAATCCAAAGCCTAAAAACCCTAAGGGGTAACTGATTATCAAAACTTATCCTGAGCTTGACTGACAAGTTATCAGATTCACAGAGCCACATAAGACGCCGACCAGAGGGAGTGTTTTTTTTCAGTTTTCACCCTCTGTGGTGAAAGGTTTTTAAGAGTTAAGTGTTCCCAAAGGCAAACGAGTGAAGATGCTGACAGAGGATTACTGGAAATGCTCCCAAATTCAAGCCTTTAACTGCGCTAAGGGAATAACAAATAAAGCAAAGTTAGATCATAAACGAACTAAAGGAAAAATCAGTGTCTATCTTTATTAAGGGATACATCATAAATAAGTGTGCTGATCGTTGATCCTGTGTTAGTCCATGGTGCATAATAAAGTGTCAGTCTCTGCAGAGTGTTAGTTGTCCTTGTGTTGGGTTATTAGACTTGCCAATAGCCTTCTTTTTATGTTTTCAAGTCCTCTTTGTCATTTTAGTCCTCCTTGAGATAACATCTAGTTCACCTCACAATGATTTCTTTGCTGTGGTTTCCTTTACAAAGGCTTTAAGTGCTCCTTTTGTGTTTTCCACACTTAAGGTAGTGCATTAACCCACCGTCCAAGGTTTTTTAGTCCTTCTTGCTGTGGTTTCTGTCACTCTTTGCGATAGCATTTTGTGTGTCGTGTAATGACTTTTGGACCTGCTTGCAATGGTTCCCCCCTAAAGAGCTCTTATTGGTGTTTAGAGATGGTTTTCAGTCCCTTAAATACTGGTTTCTTGTCCCCATTTCAATGTTTTCTGGACCCTTTTGTTAGAGTTTTCACTCCTCCTTTAAACAGATTCCAGTCCTTCTCTTAATGGTCTTCATTATCATTTGCAATAATTTTTGGAAAACCTTGGAATGGTTTCTGGTCTTGGTCTAGAGGCCACATTTTGAAGGTCTTAATCTTGGATCAGACTGAAAAGCATTCTTACTTGGTCTTGTTTTGGTCTCAGATTGGCCAGACTTGGGATTTTCTGTCGAGACCGGTCAAGACCAGCACTGATCAGCCATTCTTCTACTTAATTAATGTGATGGTAATTTAAAAATTAATTTAAGTTGAACTTTTCCTGATTGCTATATGTAATAATTTGACTTACAACATTTACCATAAGCTCAGTGATTGTTTTGCTTCCTTGGAAATTTTTTCCAGTGCCTTATGTGTCAGAAACCTGCAGAAACTGGGACACAGTCCATCGTTTTTCTAGTCAGAAATACTTCTGAACATTTAGTTTAGGCCTCATTCACTTGGTAAACAAACATCTGATTTTCAATTTTTAAAATAATTCAGGACTTACCAGTGGCTTTTAAATAAATAAAAAGATTTATTATTACAAGAGATAAGTTAAATAAATTTGAGAGAATGCTCTTTAACTGTTTAACCTTGTCATGGGTTTTAAAATGGATTTTTATGGTCTTGGTTTTGTCTTGGTCTCACCTTGTCTTGTCTCAACTCTCAAGAGTCTCGTGCAAGTTTCGGTCTCAAATAGTGTGATCTCGTGTACAACACTACCCCCTTGCAACACTTCCTAGATCCCCTTCAGTAAGACGTACAAGTCTTCCCAATAATAGTTTCTAGACTTTTTTACATGTTTTTCAGTTTGTTTTGTTTTTAGTTCCCCCAGGAAATGGTTTCCAATCCAACTTACTCTGGTTTTCCATCACTCTCAAAATGGTTTCCAGCCCTCTTTGTGGGTTCTAGGGTGTGATGGTTTCATCCTCCCTTCAGACCATTTCCAATCCTTCTTTATAATACTTTCAAGAGACCACTTTGGTTTCTAGACTCCTCTAATACCCATCATTGTTGCAATGGTTTCCATCCTTCCTTACAAGCGTTGTCATTTTCCGTTGCGATGGATCTTTTAAGTCCATTTCGCGATGGTACCACTCTTCCTTGTGATGGTTTCCAAACTTCCTTGCAGTTACCTCTAGAACCCTTTGTTACGGCCTCTAGTCTTCCTGTAATGGGACCTAGCCCTCTTTAGGATGGTTTCAAGTCCTCCTTGAGATGATGGCATCCAGTCCTCTTTACAGTGGTTTCCCATCTCCTTATTATAGTTTCCATTACCCTTTGCAGTGGTATTTAGTCCGTCATGAAATGGTTTCCAGCCCTCTTTGCAGAACTCTCTTGACTTCTTTGCGATGGTTCCCAGTTTCCAGTCTGGAATTAAAGTGATGTTTCCAACATAAAACCAAACATCACTTTCTGCTTCCTTTTTCTCCCACTCTCTTCACTCTGAGGCAGCTTAAATTTTTCATTCATCAGCCTTTTTTAATATTCTTTTTCACTTAAATCTGTTCATCTACACTCAGAGTTCCCTGATCTATCTAATGATTGATCCCTGTTCCTCCAGTACGTTCCAAGCCAAGTCATCAAACGGCAACCTGTCACTTTCATTAACACTTTTACTCTCATCGACCTCATCCCTTGTAGTGAGATTTCTTGCCCGTCATCTCATCTCCTCCCCTCACTCGTCCCTCATCTGACTTTATTTCATTTTCTCTCTTTATTCACTCCTAATGCTCAATCGCTCAGCCTCACTTTTTCATCCGGTCCGAGCCTCGTCTCCCTCTTCAAGCCCTCATCGTCTCGTCTGCCTCCAACTATCCCTCTTTCCTTTGCCCTACATCCCCCTCTCCCACCCTACCTCCCTCTCTATTGATCCAGCCATAGTTTTCTGTCTTCCCTGTGCTGGCTGGCTGGCTTTAATCAATATAGATAATTGTCTGCTTTCTCTTCATGCCAAACACGCTGCATTTTTTCTCAATGAATCCAGGTCTTTCCCCTGCCCCTCCCCTCTTTTCCTCCATGCGGGAATCCCTCCGTTAATGACAGGAGATAACCTGCTTTCCTTACCGATTTTTTCCGACCACCCCCTCCCAATCCCTCTCACCCCCTTCCTCCCCCCTCTTGTTCCCTTGTTCATCGATTACCGTGAGATATCGCCCCGCGTGCCCCCGTCTAGAAATGTAAACACACCGGGCCACGTGGCTCGCCTGTGAGTACAAACACAGACGGTTATACAAATATTCAGATTTACAGATTTACACAACACACGGCCACCGGAGAGACCCTGAAGAAAAACTACAACCAAATTCAGCTTCAGGATTTAAATTATGTCAGCTTATTCACCAGGTATTATTCCACTGTCTTCCATTCGAAGGCTGATAAAACTCATTTCCGTCTAGAAATGTATCACTGCACCAACGAGAGAGATGAGAGGGAAATGTTGTAAATCTGGCAAACGACAGATAGATTTCACTAAACATCCCAATACACACACTGAATCTTTGTCAGTCAATTTACTGTGACAAGAGCACAATCACAGGTTGGCTTAGGTCACTTAGTTTAGACTTGGTTGAGTGTGGTTCAGATAGGCTGAGCGTGGCTAGGTTGGGTTGAGATAGGTAAGTTTTGGTTACTATAGGTCAGGTTATGTTTAGTTAGGTTGGGCAAGGTCAGGTTAGGATAGCTTTGGTTAAGATAGATGCAGTTAGGCGGTTGGGTTAGATTTGGTTCAAATAGGTTAAGTTATGGTGAGTGGGGCCAGGTTAGGTTAGGTTATGTTAAATAATGTTAGGTTTACTTAGGTTGAGTTATGAAGTTGGGTTAGGAAAAGTTAGGTTAGGGTAGGTTAGGTTCTGTTTGGTTAGCTTGGGTTAGGTTAGATGAGGTTAGGCTGGGTAAGGGTAGGTTAGGTTCGGTTAGCTTAAGTTGAGTTAGGTTGAGTTATGTTGTGTTAGGTTGAGTTATGTTGGGTTAGGTTGAGTTATGTTGGGTTAGGTTAAGTTAGCTGAGGTTAGGTTAGGTTGGATTAGTTTCGGTCAGGTAAGGTTAGATTAAACTAGACTAGGTTAAGTTAGGTTAGGTTAGGTCGGGTTAAGTAATTTTGGGTTACATTAACTTGAAGCAGGTTTAGCCAGGTTGGGTTTGGTTGGATCAGGTCAGGCTAGTGTAAGTAAGGTTAGGTTAGGTTAGGTTAAGTCAGGTTAGGTGAGGTAAGATTAGGTTGGGTTGTTTCGGGTTTGGTTAAGACAAAAGTTTAGAATAAATGACCCTGTGTAGGTTGGGTTAAGTTAGGTCAGGTTAGGTTAGGTTGTGTGACATTAACCCTGGTTAGTTAAGGAAAGGTGTCTAATGTAACTTAAAGAGGAGATTAAAGAGTTATTTTTTCAACATTATTAAGACTTTTTTCTAATCCAACATTGAAAAAACGCAAAATACTTCCAATTTAATACGTACCATTAGTGAAGGCAAGATACCAAAATCAAGATAGGAAAGAGGAAAGATACACATTGCATGAATGGATAGAATTGACATTTGCCTCGATAGCATCAATGCTAAGTTTGTGTGATCTCGCTGATGGCTGCTGGGACGGAGCTGTTTTTCAGAGGCCTTGGTTTATTTCAGTGTCTGAGATTAAATAGTTTTCTTTGATAAAACAGGAAAATGCTCTCAGATCTGTATCTGCTGTTTATGGGGAATAATGATCCACTTTTTAGTGATGAACTTTTAAAGTGTGGAACAATCGACTGATGTTTTTCCCTCAGAGAAATTTACTGCACCACATTTAAAGAGGAAAGGGAAGAAACCAAAGAGCAGGACTCAGATGAATCTTTTTCCTTCTCTTTCCTGCTCGTGTGGACGTTAGTGCACCAGACCTGCACATGAAGGCAAACATCTGAAACATACACAATGCAGCCGCTCCCTAACAGCATGCGGTCCTGGCATCCACACAATTAGAGGCTATAGGGGGGAATGGCAAGGCCACGCTGTAATTATATGGCTCTATATGAAGCTGAGTGAGGTGGGGACAGGGGGGGCAATGGTGGGTGCTCTCTATACTGTGCTGCATTGTGACCCGAGCTGCTGCATTGAAAACACTGTTTACAATCGATAGTGTTTCATCGGTGTGAATAGAGGTGAGAACATGGAGTGGAGTCAACTTTATTCATAGATAAAAACGTGTATCAAAAATCAAAACATTCGCCTCGAGTGGCTTCACAATCTTAACTGGATTCGACGCTCTGTATCCTTCAACCCTGGATTGGAAGAAAGGAAAATCTCTTAAATGGGAAATGGAATAAAACCTTATAAGAGCAGCAGAGCAAGGAAAGGATTTTTTTTTTTGACAGAGGAAACCAACCTGGAAAAATTACAGCACTGACTATCAGAAAGGATGAATAAAGATTGATATTCAAGATGTTTATTTTACTAAGATGTCAGGTGCTGCTAGACAAAGAGAGAGATGTAAGGTCAGAATGAAAAAGGAAAAGTAGTGAAGATTAATAGGATTTTTTTAAATGTTTCAAATTAAATTTATTCATCTCATCTCATCTTCCTGCAATAACAGGATATTGATATCTCTACATTTTCCGCTCTTACAGGCTTCTACACAAAGCTTTATTTCTCTCTTTTGTCATTTAAGAGTCAGTACTTCAAGATCTGCTTCTGACAAGAAAATAAGGGCATTTGGGGATTTGCAATATTTTGAAGGTTAGAGGTCATAGTAGCTCCCCAGAATTACCCATAAGTTATTTCTTTAATAAGAATTAAAGCTTTAAATGAAGTACTGCTGAAAGAGAGAATAAAAATATTTGATGCAGAATGCACCAAAAACAAAATCTAAAATCAGACACATTTCATTAAATTGATGGATGACTCTTGTTTTTATTCAATTTTCTTTCATGTATTAAGAATCATCTTGTGACTTCTTTTATAGTGTTTTTTTTTCTTTTAATCCTCTCTCCTTTTTCTGTAAATGGACAGTATAAATCTGAGGTTTAGGTATGCGAGGTCGCTCTGTTAATAAAGCGAGGAACATATGTAGGCTCACATGTTTAAACACACCCACACTTATAGACACACACAAACACACTGAGCTGTTTTATAACAAAAGGATATGTAGGGATGTATACAACACAGATTCAGCCTTCGAGAAAACTGAGAAGACTTCAAAACAGGAAATTTAAGCAGTATGAAAAGACGGCCATGACACAAAGCAACAAGGTCCCACGATAACAAACACGACACGCGTGTTCATCAGGAGTGTGTGTCTCTTAAAGAGTATCAGTTTGAGATGGATGAGGAGGAAAAATACAACAAAAAAAATCGATTCTTTTAGTCATAGTTTAAATTCAACATTTCCTCTCATTATAAAAACAAACTGTGAAATGTGAAAAAGATGCGAAAACCTGGGAGTGAAGAAGCTGAACTCGTCTTCCTTATCTTCTTCCTCCTCTCTGCTCTGTAACTTTGCTCGCCACTGTGAGACCGACCCCATAACCGCAGCATTTCGGCCATTTTGAGCCTGTTGTGTGCAGCTTGTTTGTACGTGTGTGTGCTTGTTTGCGTGTACTTGTGCACGTTGTGTGTGTGTGTGTGTGTGTGTGTGAAAGTGTGCTGGTGCAGAGAGAATGGACCCTTATCCAATTTGTACTGGTCAGTAGTGTGAAATGGCGGTAGGTCAGTCAGCCAGGCAGCGCGTGTTCGTGTGTGTTTGTCTATATCTGTGTGTGTGTGTGTCTTAGTTGCACATAACCCTGTGGTGGTCCAGCGTGCTTTCATCTACACTGAATACACACCCGTAAACACACACACACACAGCTTACAGCACATGATTATGGTAGAAATAATAAAGACACATGGTGTAAGGCGCAATATTATAGTGAAAAGTATAATGGCATCATGCTGGCATCCCTGCAGTCCACACACACACACACACATTCCACCCACGAAAAAATAGACTTTTCCATTAAATTGGTCGTTATTGTATAGTCTACCCCCTACGGATCTGATCTATACAATGACACACACACACCTATTCTCTCTATCGTTGTTGTAATTATCGTCACGTTGGAAGCCTGTAATTGTGAGTGTGTGTACGTGCGTGTGTGTGTGTGTGATGTACATTTGCTACCTTAACCTCATTGATGTGATTATACTCGGTGTGTTTTTGATCTTTGAACATATTTCCTGCCTTTAAAGAGAAGTAAAACTTACCCTCGCTGCAGGTTTTTTTTTATTTAAAATATTTATGATCGATGAGAAAAAGGAAACAGGTCTGATAAAAAAACATCCTGATTTGCTCAAGTTTTCTTTTTTGTTTTTTGGGGGAAAAAATTCCGTCGAATTTTCACCCACCTGACTTGTTTTCTTTTAGAAATTTCTTGAAAAATGAAACACAGTGAGGAGCAACATCTGTGTGAGACATTTCTAACGCGGTGGAAAGCCTCTCCTGATCAAACCGGTGGTCAAACAGCAGGGCAGCGTCTGTAAAAGGTCCAAACACGTAAAAATACACTCACACTCACTTAATGACTCACAGTGGCTTAGAAGCACCGCAGTCATTGTCTACATCGGTAATTGAGTATTTTTCTGTACGTGTATGTGCGTGTGTGTGTGTGTGTCCATGTGTCCATGTGTCATTTGGTGAGTGAACATAAGTGGGTCTGGGGCGGTCTGTAGATGGAAGGAGTGTAAAAATAGAGAGATAACAGCCACTCCGGAGCAAAAGAGTTGAAGGAGGAGGGGGGTCAGAGCAGGGTGGCCTTGAGCACACTTTCTTCCCTTCAGCCGTCGTTTCGTCCCCGTCTCCCTCTCTCTCTGTTTCTTTATCTACCTGTATGTCTCTCTCTCTCTCTGTTTTTCCGTGGCTCGCCGATTCGTGCAACCCACCTCAACAAAATGGAGTTTGTTAAGTGGAAGACAGCAAAAGCGGGCAGGAGGTTACAGATTCAGACGAGTGACAGTGAAGTTAGTACGCTTGACTCTTTGTTTGTCTGAGAAACTGAAGAAAAAAATCTGTTTCTATAAGAGAAAAAAAATAAATTGTGTGACTTTTTGTAATCGTCTCTTAATCAAGGAGGCCTTGGATCAGCATCCACCAACCGGAGAAGGATATTTGTCACTTTTTCAAAGACTTCAAGAAGCCAAGCTGCCCAGAAATGTTTTCTTTCTGTTTTTTTAACCAAGCAGGGTGATGCAAGTTTATTTTTTTAATCACCATCTCCTGAAGCCAATCCTAACACAAAACTCAGGGGTCAAATCCCAACCACTTTGAAACAACAGTAGCTGAAAACAGATGCAAAAAAAGACACTTATTAAAGAAAGCAAAAGAAATAAAAAGCAAATTAGAAGATTCAGAGGAGACAAGTGTTGCTATAGTCAAGAGCGAAGGATAAATAGGTTTTCAAACAAGTTTTAAAAGTGCGCCGTGAATACATTTTTGGTCGCCTGATTGTAAACACAAAAAATGCTAAAAAAAAAAAAAAACAAGAGAGCAAATCTTGAGCCAATTAAGAGTGTCTCTGGAAATAACAGCAAAAAAATAAATAAGATAAGTCATGCACACTGCAGGCGACAATATTCTAAATAATTGAATTCATAAAGGGAGTCTTTGTGAATTAAAGCATGTTTTTTTTGTTTAGTAGCTTTTATAATTTTTTTACAGTAACAAGCATTAAAAATGGTTAAACACAATGACAAGGACCACATACAAACTTAAATGAGCATAATACAATAACAAATAAACATATAAATGCATCTTGAGCTTTATTCTGGTGTGCATTTTTTATTTCTCCTTGTATTTGAGAGTAATGAGACCTAATAAGTATAAAACTGAACTTGGTAATTGTAGAGGAAGTTGTGCTTTTAGAGTTATAAGTTCACTATTAGTTTTTAGTTACAGTGTTATTGTACATAACTGCACTGTTTTTTCACTGAAATGGGTGTTAAGTTGTGATGTCACCAATAGACGACCTGGGAAGTGTCTCTAAATGTGTCTGATAGGTCAAACTTTTAAAATCATACCATTATAAGTAGTAGTAGTGCAACTAAAATCATTTTCTGTTCCTGAGTGAATGATACTGCTCCTATTTCAAGTCAAACTCCTCCACTTTGTCTAGAAACCTGCATGATAATTTTTCCATTCTTTGACAATTACACCACATATTTAAGAAAAAAGCATTTAAATTGGGTAAAAAATGTGATGAATGTGTCACATTTTGCTTGTGGAGGTGAAAACTCTGGCCCACAGGAGAGCGAACGTGTCGTATTTAGTGACATTTTTTGCCCGTTAATATAAAAACTGAACCTGTTTCCTCGTCTCCCCTCATTGTAATACCCTCTTAACCGAACAGCTAAGAGCTGAACCGTGTATCTGTGCACTGAATGTGTTTATCTGGATAAAAAAAAAAACGCCTGAAAGACGGGGTCAGCGGCCGTTCCACCGGCCCTCCGCCTCACGAATTACCGGGAAGTTGGGTTTCGCTGTAAGGAGGCAAAAGGGGCCAAAAGGTGGGGGAGAATCATATCACCCACCTCACCCCTTCATCTCCCCCCTGTCTCTGCTCCATCCCATCCCTCCGTCCCTTGAGGTGATTTTAGAACCTGCATCCCCATCCCATCTTATCCCCAAATTCGGAATCTGCCCGGAGCGTCCTGATCCCTCCCTGCTGGAACTGAGGGCGGTCACGCTCCCAGATTAGGGATTTCTGATGCAACCGCAGTCAGGACAGCAGCTCAGCCCTGCAGCCGCGGATTGTGTTGGAAATATATGTGTGTGAGTTTGTGTACTTCTGCGTCCTCGTGTTTCACCTGCGCTTGAGCGGAAACTTCTACGCTCGGGTTTGTCGGTTGCCTTCACCTCGCAAAAACAAGAAAATGAGTCACAATTTTGAAGAAAAGGAGAGGAAAAAAGCAGATAAGGGTGTGTTTGGAGGGTGGGGCGAAGCGAGGGGCTACCGGCGGCCTCTGCAAAAGGGCCTCATGTGTGCGCAGGTCCTGCTACCCCCTCTGAGGGGCCCCGATCGATACAAACTCAGAGCAATAAAGCTTTCCCCCTGTCATCTCCGCAGAATACAAAGCAGAGCGGGGAAAGGAAGGGGGGAGGGAGGGTGAGGAGGGATAGGGTGGTGGGGAGGGAGGGGGGGGAGCTGTTCCGCTAGCCACACCAATTTCCTAACCCCCCCCTCCCCTCCTTTTTTCACCTCCCCTCTTCTTCTTTCTCTTCTTCTCGTGCTCCCCCATTTCCAACCTTAACCACAAACCACCTCACCCCTTACCTTCTCCTTTACCTCTCGTCCTCCCTCCAAATCTTCCCTCTTCTTCTTCTTCTTCTTCTTCTTCTTCTCCCATCTTGCTCGCGGCGGCCTCAGCCAGAGCGAGCAGACTGACAAGCTGCCTGTATTTTATAATTAATGCTGTTTGAATAAATACACTTAATAATTCATCGTTGTTATTTAAGGAGAGATTGATGGATTGACCGCGGAGAAAGAGTCGGAGAGAAAACAGAGCAAAGATCAGGCGGGAAACGGACGGCGAGAGGAAGCAGAAGAGGAGCAAAGAGAGAGTGAGGGCTTTAAATTGAGGGGGGGTCGGTGCCTGTAAGAGAGGATGGGGATGGGGTGACGGCCGTGGAAGAAGAAGAAGAAGAAGAAGAGGGGGGAAGGGAGTAGAGGTATTAAGCTGAGCGAGAGATGGATGTGTCGATGGAGAAGAGCTCAGAGGGGAGAATACGGAGGTGGAGGTGTGTGTGTGTGTGTGTGTGTGGAGAAGGGGGGGGGGTGTTTAACGGGACAGGAAAGGAGAGGACAGGAAGGGTTAAAGAGGTCAAATAAGCGCTCTGTTTAATTGGGAGCCAATTTAAGTCGAGTTCAATCGATAAACCTGTAAACCTAACCATCTAACGGCGCGCACCATAGATCACCAAGCATGAAGGAGAGGCCGCTGCCGCCGCCGCCTGGTTTCAACACTCACTCGTTCACTCACTCGTTCATTTCTTTACACTTGTGGAGTTCTGCATGTTTTCAAAGTGTCTTCTTTACCTCAGAGGACAAAAAGATGTGTCTCAAAGCAGAGAGGAGCTTTAATTTCAACCCAAGGAGGACACACCGCAGGGATTTTCACTCTGAATCCAAATAATCTGAACATAAATATCCCTGCGGTCACACGACAACCTCATAACTCCAAATTGAAGGATAATGTGATCTTCAACTGGAGGAGGAATTCTGCTTTGCTTGGACTTATGACTTCCTTTCAGCCTCGATTGAACGAATACGACGGTCAAACTGAAAGGAGGAGACTCAGAGTTGTAATCATTGTAATCTGTGTTTCTAAATCTTCTTCCTTCTTGAATCATTTTTTGAAGTTAAGGACAGAAGATGATAATACTCCCGCTCTTTCACAAAGCCCATCGTCTCGTGTGTCTCGGAGGCTTTTACCCGACCCCTTATTTTTCTTTCTTTCCTCTTCGAAAACCTCCTTCCCCGTCGCCCCTGTCTCATTTTTCGGTCATCTTTCTGTCCACTCTGTCCGTTCATTTTGTCATTGACTCTGTTGCTCACAATCTGCCCCCCTCCCACCCTCATCCAATCACTCACACACCCCATCAAGGCGAGGCTGTGTGTCTTTGTTAGTCCAAATTGTCACTAGCTTCTCCTTCCTGTGAGGATGCTCTGTCACACTGCAGTGGACTCATTTTATTTCTCTTTTTTTTTTTTTTCCTCCCAGTTGATTCTTTCTCTGCTTTCCACCTTATCCGTCATTGTTGTAAAATTTAGCTCTCTTGTTTCTCTTTTTGTCCATTTTTTCTCATTTATATCTCCCCTTACTCCAAACAGCCACTCCTCTCCTCCTCTATTTTTCCCCACTAATTCTCTTTTCCTCTGCACACCTCGTTATTTTTCCCAGATTCCTAATTTTGTTTGAGTTGTCATTTCTTTTAGTGCATTCATTTTCCATTTCCTCTCCTCATTTGCTTTTTCTCCCTCTCTTCTCATGTCTACTCTACTGTCCCGTCACCTCTCTTCCTGTCTCCTGCCATTTTCTGTCTCGTTTTCTCTCTTTGAAAGCATCTCAGTCACATCTTCCCGGCGTCCACCATTATCCCTGGATAATTCCTCTAAATTTCCACATCCGCTCATTGTTTTAGGTCTTTCCTCGTCGTATTTTTTCCTCCATTTTTCGAGCGTAAAGATTTTTTTCGGAGGGGTGAAGAGGCAACATGCAGTGGCCATTTCCTCCTTCCTTCCTTCTTTCCTTCCGTCTTGTCCTTCCTTGCTTTATTTCTCCGTTTCCATCCCTCCATCCCCGCGTCGTGCTCCTCAGGGAGGGCAGTAATAATGGTGAAGAGAAGGAGAGAGGGAGGGAGGTGCGATTATTGTCTTGTCGGGAGTCAGAAGAATCGATCGGCACAGAAATATGTGGTGCGAGAAAGAGGTACTGTATCGGATATAATAAACACTCTAGAGACATATTCAGAAAGCGCTCGCCCTCACGCACGTCCTCATAAGCTGCGCACACACGCACACACACTCGTATAATCACTCCCCGTCTCTGACTCACACACACACACACAAAAACAAGGTGTGCATAAACTCATACAAACACTCTCAAACACAAATCACCAAAGAAACAACACGGTGTTACTCATTCACTCCTGAGAGGCAGCTACAAAGCAGCGTCCTCCGTGAATACTGTTCACGTATGAAACAAGTCACTTATGAAAAGTATCGACTCCTCAGCGTGAGTATTATCTTACACATCAGCGTGTAAACCCGCGTGGGCGCACTGAAATGTGTGTGTCCTGGAGATATTTGGCCTTTTTTCAAACAGGAAGTGGTTTGTTTTTCTGAAGAAGACACAGAGAGGAGTTTTTCGTTTGCATTTTAGTTTTTATCCATGAAATCTGCACAGCCTGAAGCCAATACAACATCAACATACATCAGTATTTGTTTGCTTCTAACCTCAAATATTTCTCCACTCAACATTAATGTAGCTCATCTGAAATGATCCTTTAACAGTGGTAAAGTGTAAACAGACATTAGCATACTCATTTTATCACATCCTCAATATTTGGCCTTTTTTCAAACATGAAATAGTTTGGACTTCAATAGAACACACAGAGGACTGTTTTCTAAAGCATGGAAGTTGAACTTTGTGGATAAAACAGCCTCTTGTGACAAAAAAATCTTAATAATTTCAATATTTATGCATCACAAGCTTAAAAACTGACACCCTTACCAATTTTCAGTCATCCTGCTTTCACCTTTTTCTTATTTTTAGATGTTAATGTGAATCTGACCTGTAAAAAAAACCCAGAATAATCCTTTAATAGGGGTTGTTAGAGTGTAAACATCAGTGCAGACATTAGCATGCAGCACTTTGTTTGCCTCACACCGGAGCTGCAGCTACAGCCGGGGAAACATGTTTATTTTTAATGATTAACACTCTCGCAGGTACACACACAAACACAGAAGAAACACACATATATATACACACACACACACACACACACACACACACTCTTGAACGTGCACACACATGTGGACACGCGCACACAGTGATCTTTCATTGCTGTTGCCTGGCAACGGGTCTGTGTGTCCTGTGCTAGCAGAGCGCTGTCCAGCAGTGCCATGACCGCTGCAGCTGACCACTGCTGGAGGGGGGGAGGAGGGGTGAGAGAGGGGAGAGAGGGGAGAGAGAGGGGGAGGATAAAGTCAAGAGAGAGTGAAATTAAAGTTTAAGGTTCAGCCCATTTAAATAAAGCAAAAAGTAATTTTGAAATTAATTCATTGAGGGAGTTAAAGGAGGAGCTTTGGCTGAAACGTGTGACTCCAACATTTCCTCAACAAACAAGTTCAGCTCCTCATTTTCATAAAAGACGAGCACAGAGCATTTTCAGGCCTCATTTTTTCATTAACCTTTGCGAGTGTGTCGTTTTAAAAAGGTATCCCCCTGCTGTCAGGTAACGCTCACTTTTTCCAGAAGCTACTTGACGATCTCGCTCAAATGTACTTTCTCTGAAACACATAAAATCAACAACAAATGCACAAACGGAAAATCAGCAAATCAGATCTATTCAGCGTATCATTGGCTCAGTTGATTTTTAAGTATGAATGAACAAAAATCAAAACTGAAAAACTGTTCATTTTTGTTTATTTATTTATTTTTTAGATGAGAACAAGTAAGTAAGTAAGTTGTTACTACCTTTCGAATAAAGGGATGTTGAATTATGGACCATAGGCTGATTTTTAATTTGTCCAATCACAGTGACCCTCAAGTCGTAGACAAAGTAGCTTCTCTGTAAAGAGTGTGAGGAAGAACGGGCAGCTACTTTTATTCAAAGGAGCTAAAAGTGTGACTCTTAACCCTAGAGCGCCATGGTATAAAATAGTTTCACTATCACTATCGTTGGGTTTCCATTTCCTTCTTAAGTTGCACACATGGGTGTTATTTTATAATTAGCTTCACTGGCTAACTTTGTGGTGAACCCCTGCTCACTTTCCATGTTTATTAACATCCTTACAATACTGAAGACGTCAACATGGCTGTGTTTCCTAAATGGGAAATTCAAGAAGGACTTGAACATACCTGAAAGATCACGCTGATTTTTCGGTTGTCATGTCGTCATCTTTAAGGCCATGTCCCCACGTAGCCGGGTATCTTAGAAACCATATGTATTTATTATCCACACTAAATTGTGGTTGTATGACACTGAAGATGAACTTTTCTGAATACTGGAGATTTTGGAAAACTTCAGTTTCATGTTTTGGTGTAAATGCAGGTTAACAGACAGCTTGCGACAAAAAAAAACGCTGACATCACGTACATGCGACGTGGCGGTCATGAATGCTGCGAGTGTGTTAGTTTTAACACTGATGCAAACACTTCTCGCTTACTTATTTCTTCAGGAGCTTCTGTGGGTCTGGCTTAGAGCTGTGTGAATTTTTTTGTTTGTGAGTGGTTGATCAGGTGTGGACCAAAGTATTTTTAAAAATAAAAGAGGGGGACTATTCATTCTTGAAAATACTTGGTTTGGAACTACCATCAAGCCGGTTTTCATCTACGCTTTCTTGACTGAGAGGCAACTACGTCAGCAACTTCCAGGTTACAATAATCAGACTAAGAATTTAATAAAATCAAAATCAGTTTGAAGCCCGTAATTCATAGGGAAGCGCACAGTTCTGACTGTGTTTTCTTTGGAAACTGTTTGACTTTAAAACGATCTCAGTGTGAGCTCTGCAGGTAAAGAGTGACACACTGAGCATTAAAAAGGCAGTTTATCTGAGACCTGATTTATGAAAAAGACCCCTCACTGGCTTTATTGAAAACTCCACGTGTCACAGAACGCATGAGGAGAAAGATTCAAGTTGTCAAATTTTAACCAAACCATTCAGAGTGTTGATAGTTATCGACGGTTATTGGTCGGAGCTGCTTGTGACCAGGAGGTTATACAACAACTTTGGGGAAATGATAGTGTATGAAAGCTTTTGCAGCATGTTTCGTCATTATTTCATAAAGAAAGTATCTCAAATAAGACCAAAGTCTGGCATGTTTACAGTATTTTGACAACGAAAATGTCTGCAACGTTTATCATTTCTGCTGCACACGCTCGATTCACGTACGTAGACAAGAAAACAAAGTTGTCAGTGCATTCTGTACAATCTTTATGTTTAATTTGGAGAGATTTTAACACAACACTGCTTCAACAAACAGGACGGGCTTATGTAATGAATCGTTATTTCATTGAGCTCCCTCAGACTGTGCTGTTTGCTCAGCTCTCAGTTTTCAGGAGCTAATTCACCATCCTGCTCAAAAATATCATCCCTCTAATGAGGATTATTCCCACCAAGGTGTTTATCTGTTTCCAGAGCTGTCCAAAAAACCCATATGTATAAAAAAAACTACAAAAGGTGAGGATGTAATGAGGACAGAGGGACAGGATGTGAGAGATTGGATTTGACAGAGGGGGGAGAGGCAGAGGGAGGTGCAGATGGAGGAATTAAGGGCAGGAAAACAGGTGGAGAGGGTTCGGGATGGAAGAGAGGAAGGTTAGAGAGAAGTTCAAGAGAGATGCTCGCATTCTAGCCGATGGAGAGGAGGAGGAAAGGAAGAGAGGAAATGAGAGAGATCAGAATAAATCAAGAAATGGACCAAGTGAGGGAGAAGGAGCGTTTGGAGGTGAGGGACAATGTGAAGGAGGAGGGGATGCTAATGGGGAGGAGGAAGGGAGCGCAGGGACGGGGTTTCACTGAAGTCGGGGATGAAAAGCCTTTACTGTCATTACTGAGTCCAACGCAGCGAAGAAACGCTTCACGCAGTCACACGACAAACATTCAGAGTGTGTGCTGCATTATTACAAATAATTAATAGAAAGATGGAGGGAGGAAAAGGCGCGCGGGCTTAAGTCTGTACAGGATAATTGCTGGCATCAAATCTCCTCTGGGACTGTCTCAATATCAGATTATTGTGGCCAGAAATAATCACAATAACAGCTTTATCCTCGTATTTATGGAACACTTAAAAACCAAAACACTTTTGGGCAAATTAAGGAAAGGTGAGACAAAGCTGGAGCATCAAACTACTTCATCATCTTTACATATGAGACATGTTATTAGTGCAAAGTGTCTTTTTCTAACATTTACATAACTGACTGATTAATTACATTTCATTCAGACAAGATCTACTTTATAAATCCAGAAGGACATTGTGTTGCGAGAGTGTATAATACAAAATACAAAAGTAAAACGTGAAAGCTGGTAAAGAATAAAGATACAAAGTACAAAAATACAGGGCAAGTGTCCATTAAATAGTAAAAAGTGTCCAAGTAAGAATGAAAATGCATTAAAGCGCCTTATCCCAAATTTAGAAGAAAAATATGCAAGTTTTGTGAGTTTGAGGCCTCAAGTCTGAATCTTTAAACACATTTACCATCCAACAGCACCACAGGCTTCAATATTAGGATCTACTGACCATGTAAGTATAATTTTTTAGAAAAAATAATCATACTTTTTATTTTATGGATACCTTAATATCTGAAATCTGATGTAATATTTCAACACTGGGTCGATGACAGACGGATGAAATAGTTCGATATTGGTGAGCTTAAATTATTGCGCAGTGAAAAGTATTGCATATAATAGAATGAATAAATAATAAACCATTGCACATGAGAGGTCGAGTTGTTCAAAGTTTTGTTAAATCAGTGTCACCAACCCAGAATCAGAAGCTTCCCATTCCTCATTTTTTTAATCATTTTATTCTTGCAGTTTTTTGTTCATACATGTTTACATGAACACATGTACAGAGCAACATACAAAGCACATACAGAAAATAATCATCTTCAAAACTGAAAAGAGCACACCCTAAACCAAGATGACAGTTTGAGAAAAGAGTAGATCAGCCAGAAAAGGCAATGATGATGAAGTAAATATTAACCAGATATGAAGATTTAAGGTGAGTCAGTAAAGGATCTGATTAACAATTACGATCCACAGCAGCAACAAACAAACTTATTGAGTCAATTAATGAATCATTTCCTTCATAAATCCAACAAAATGAAGCATCGTCTTCTCCTTGTGTGAGATTCTGTATTGTATAGAGCTGGGAAGATTTGCTTTTCTACCAATTTGATTCTTTTATGACTTTTTTAAGCACCAAATTAGTTTAAATTGCAATTAAACCATATTGCCAAGTTTTGGGATTTTCAGTTCAGTTTTTTAACACCCATGAAAAAGTTTAGTGACGATGATATCCAAAGACTTTATCAGGAGTCATAATTCCCCAGAAACTTCACATCACACAAGAGTCATTTAAAAAAAAAAGTTTAAAAATTGTGAAAATAAAAATCCTGATTCTTATGTGAATCAATTTTTTCTCCCACTTTTAGCGCCGAATGATTTCCTTATTATACCTTCTTGTTTTTTTTACAAAATCCAGATAAAGTTTCTCGGAGAAACCTCATTTTCATGTTAAAGGCAGGTGGCTTTCAGATTACTGCTTCTTATTGTGATTAAATCAGTTCTTTTGAGCACAAAGTCAATATTCAGTCATTTTAAGAGGCGGTTACCATCAGTAGTGGTTAATTGCAGCAGCGACTGAGATTTTTCGTGATTGAAATTACGCTTTGAGTTCCTATTTTGGAATAATGTTGATTTATTTTTTCTGTTTGAGCATTTAATAATGAATCTAAAGAGCTTAGTCTACCTTAACTAGCAAAGGGAAAATGTCCTCATTTTATTTCTTCTCTTCTTCTTTCCCCCTTTTACTCTGGACCTTTAACCCTTCAGTATATAATGCAGCATTTAAAATAACATATACACAGTAGGGTGACAAAATTTGGAAGTATAATTTCTCTGTCACAGCCTTCATTATGGAGAGCATGCTGTAGTTACTTAACGCTGCTCTGTTGTATATGCAGCAGCAGCAGAGTCTGCGCTCATTTACTGCAGGATATATTCTCATTAAATGAAGCCTGAAATAAACACACAAACACACACACACACACACACAGCTTTGTTATGTGGCTCTTTTTGTTTGTGTTCAGCTGCTTTGTGATGGTCATTAAAACCAGACATGACACACATTGTTCTTTTTAGTATCTTCCACCAAATGTTGAATTTAAACCAGCGGAGAAAGAGATGTAGTCATGCTGCATCTGCATTATCACCTGCTCTTTTAAAGGTTATTTAGCTTCAATTTAAGTATTTTTCTTAACCTGTTCTGAATTTTTTACATTAATTAGGGTCTTAAAGGTGAAAAACAAACTGTTTGTTAGACAAAATTAGATTTTTTTTTCTATAGTTTCACTTTCCTGAAAGTCCTTCCAAGGGTAAATGATTTCCTTCAACTTCTTTTCTTTAAGTTTATTACAAATCATCTTCCGCAAGCTTTTTTTTACCCCAAATATTGCTCAATTTGGTGTGTTTGATGCCTCTGCTTTGAAAAAAATGCAGATAAATATTAATCCATGTCTTTAAAGTTTCCATTCAAAGAGAAACCACTTTGTCTGCTCAATAAAGCTAAATTTCTAAGCAGAATAATAAATGAATAGATGGTTAATAAACAATTTTTCAATGATTTCTTAATCATGTAAGTGAAGGGGGGGGGCGACTATTTCTTGTTTCAACTTTTAGAGTGTAATGATTTCAAATCAAATAAAAGCTTTATTGTAAAGATTGATCAATAAAATCTTTTAATCCATGGATGAAAAAGAGAAGTGAGTTTTGATGGTGAAAAAAATGCAAAAGACAAGAAAAAGTGCAATGAAGAAAGAAGTGTTAATAACAAGAAAAAGATTTTTTTTTAAAATGCTTTGGGATTTCTTCTGTTTTTACATTCATCAAAAAATAAAGTGTATTCTGTCAGATTTTATGAAACGATATAATTAAAAGCAGGTTTTTAACTGTTCAGATCTGTCAGATTTAAACATCTCGTCATCACAGCAGCAGCAGATCTCGTTGACACTCTGTGTGTGTGCGTGTGTGTGTGTGTGTGTGTGTGTGTGTTTGGTCATGAATGTGACAGGGGACAGGTGGAAAAGGCAAGCAGCAGCCAGCTTGTGTTTATACGCTCTTATGTGTGAGTGTGTGAGTGTGTGTGTGTGTGTGTGTCTCACCACAAGGCACGAGGAGGCTGGGACCATGTGCCTGACCTCTGACATCCACACGCCAAACAGCAGCAGGGCAACCCCCCCTTCAAACACACACACACACACACACACACACACACACACACGCAGACCCACGCGCCGTCTGTCACTGGCCCCTGACAGGCGTGACCGAGGCGGGGTGGGTGGGCAAGACACAGGGACGGGAGGGGGGGGGTAAGTTTAGGACCCCTCCAGCCATCGTGTCCCCCTTTTTCACTGCCCCCTCTCTCTCACTCACACTTATTCCCCCTTTTCTAATTCCCTGACAGTGACCCTGCACCCCCTTTTTACACACACACACACACACACACGCACAAAGGCAAGCTGGCCATGTCAAACCAAGACAACAGATACATCATCCACACACTCTCTCTCTCTCTCTCTCTCTTTTATTAGCACTGATGGGACGAGCACAGACGGATCTGCCTTGAATTTGAGCGTCTGCCTCTGTCAACTTTGCCCCCGGGGGCTGCAGGAGCAGGACGATGGTCACTGTCACTCTCTCAAATATGGCAAAAAAAATCAAATGAGTCTGTGCTTCTCAACATCTGGAGCTTTGAATTACAACTTTACACACATCTAACTTGACTTACAACAGCTTTAGTGTGCGGTGTGTGTGTGTGTTTGTTTGCATATATGAGGCGGCGGGCGGGCGGTGATGGGTGAGGGTGGATAGATGAAGCAGGGGTGAGGGGTTGAATGGCCAGAGGGGTTAGGGGCAGTTATACGGAGGGTGACGATGATAGAGAGCTTTATGAGGTCTCTCTCCTCATATGCTGAGAGGACCAGGGGTAATAAATGTGTGTGTGAGACTCAGAGAGAGAGAAGTGGAGTGTATCACATTTGAGCTCATGTTTGAATGAAATAGATCTGGTGTTTAAGTGAATTGTGCACAGAGAGTTTACTGTGCTAGTTTCTGTTACCGTCGTATTTGTTGTCGTTTTAGCTCTTTATCAGGCCAAATACAACTCCCACTGTCAATCTGTGACACTTAATAGTTGCAAAAGACTCTTAATTATAAGCTTCATGTGAACACTGAGGTGTGTTAAAATAAAAATAGCAAAGTTAGTTCATGAAAATCTACATTCTGTAACAATCTTCAGGAGCTTTGACTCTTTTTTTCTCTCAAATTCCTCTGAATCTTTGTCACATCTTGACACCAAAGAAATGTGTCATGTGACATTTTTTCCTCCATTTAGTTTCAAAATCACATCTCACACTTTCTTGTTGCAGATTTAAACACACTTCAAATCACTACCAATATGTTTTTGTGGCTTTATTAACAGATGTGACGCTTTCTCAATCAAGCCTCATACATAGTTCAGTTTGAGCTTTCACAGGAAGGTGCTGCCACCAACTGGTGACTTTTTGCAACTACATGCTTCATCATCTTCTCTTTCAGTCCTGGAGCAGTTCTGTCTTTTTATGATTCTAAAATCCATATTTTGGTTCTTTTAACAACCAGAAACCTCATTTTTAAGCTTAACTTTGGTCCCAAGCTCATTAAATTGCCTCATTTTTTGAGTAAAAAGTATCACAAATTAGGCAATTCACAGAATGACATTTTCCAACATATGTCTCTCTTTTTTCCTTTATTTCTCCATTTCTTCACTTTGTTCTATACCTTTTCTATCTGATACTTCAACTCAAACTCAACTGTATTTTTATATTTACTTTTCATACAGTCGGGCATTCAGCTTTAAGTCCTTCACAGCAGAGAAGAGACAGAAAATGACAGACATGGGTAAAGTATTTAAAGACGACAATAAGGAAAAGGTTAGCAATCTCAAAAATACAGAAAAAAGAATAGAAAAGCTTATACCAACAAAAAAAAGCCTTTTCCTCCATTTTAACTCTTAATTTTGAGTCAGAGATTCAGCTAATTGTTAGGAACATATGATATCACTATGATCACTTAACAGAATCAGAAAGTGAAAGTGTGATAAAGCTTCGACTCCTGCTGGGTTTGCACCTAGTACTAATAATACTTATAATAATGATGCTAACAAACATAATGAAGACTTTATTTATACAGCACCTTTTATAAATAGAGTGCAGCTAGAAATAAAACAGATAAACAGGATAACATTTTAAATACATTTAAAAAGGGAAATTAAATGAAACAAGTCTAAAACACAAGATAAAACCTTAACTTAAAGATTAACAATAAAGGTAAGTTTTGAAGTTTTCTTAAAAGTGTTCACAGAGGCAGCCTGGTTGATGTCAAGGGGACGTGAGTTCAACAGTTTTGGTGCATAAACCATAAAAGCTGCTTCCACTCACTTCAGATACATAAAAAAAATCAGCTGTGGCTTATAGATATGAGAATATCAGGACCTTAAGAATGTTTTCTAAAAGAAACAAGAAGCCAGTACAGGTCAGCTGAAATAGGAGTAATATGATCGCTCTTTTTGGTCTTGATTAAAAGTCTTGCAGCAGAGTTCTGTATGAGTTGCAATTTCTTGATGGGCTTTTTTGGGGAGTAAAAAGTGCGTTGTAATAGTGGAACCTGCCAGTAATAAAAGCGTGAATTAATGCCTCAGCATCCTCTTTCTTTAAAAAATAGCCCTGCCTAAGCAACATTTCTTGGGTGGAAGAAAGCTGTCTGAGTAACTCTGCTAATGTGGGGCTCGAAACTTAGGTCGGACTCTAAAATGACACCTGGACTGTTGACGTGGTTTTGTCTGATGAGCCTGGCACTTGAGATGACTATAAAGGCCAGGAATAGAGGAATGAGGATTTTTTTTTTCCTCAACCAGTTTTTAAAAAATGTTGCTCACCCATTCATAAATGGAGACGAGACAGAAGGTCATGGTTTTATGACTGGAGTGGAGAAGTAGTTAAATGTCGTCAGCATATACAAAGAAAATAACAGGGGACCCAGACAGCTTCCTTGGGGTACTCCACAAGTTAGGTTATGTTTTTCAGAGCATCCAACATTTTTACAACATTTATTTATGGCCCTTTTTCTTTTATTTCTTTTCTCTTTCTTCTTCCTGCATCACCACCTCAGCTCATCACACCTTGATCTCGTCTGCGACCCCGATGATGAGAGTTACACACACTCAAACACACCAACATATAGAGCTCATATATTTCTAGTACATCATTGTCCTCTGTTGTCTTTCTTTCTCTCTCTTTGTTAGGTTTCTGTTGTTGTGTGTTTGTGCAGAAGCCTCTCAGGGTGGCGTCGTAAACCACAAAGAGCTCATAATGTAGGCTGAGTTTTAACAAGTCGCCTGTTTTATTATCGTGCTACAGGTGAGCTTTTTCCTGCAGGGAGAAAAAGATTAAAAAACCTCGAGACAGACAGGAGTTAAAAAGCACAGGAGCATAGTAGCGTCTAATCCAAGATGGCGTCCGCTGTGGTGCTGAGTAATGTCTGGTGCTCGGGTAAGCAGTTCCTGTGGCGTCGTTCCTCCAGGACCAATTACTGCTGCAGCCCCAGAGGCTGCTACAAACAGAGGAGGCTCGTCCGGATATCTGCGGTGAAAAGCTGATTCTTAATCCCAGCCCTGCGTCCCGAGTCAATAAAGTTTACATCTTAAGAGCTGAATTAGAGCACGGTGTCATCAGTTTTGTTGCTGTTAAAGTTTGTGCTTTGCAGGGTTTTTCCTCTCGCTGCATTTAATGAAAACAGGGTGAAATTATCAGCAGGAGGAACGTTTAACAGTCGGTGAATCCCCTCAAGATGTGTCTGAAAAACTTGAACTTTTTTTGAGGAACATTTTTCTTTTATTGAGATCAAAATGCTTTCATGGGGCAAAGCTTTCAAATCAAGAAGTGGAGTCACAAGGTTATTACTCGACAATAAAATATACCATTCTGTTTTGCTTTTGTCGAAGCTCTTAAGGATGAACTCAACAGCTTTGCTTCATTTGAGATATAATCCTGCCTCATTCCTGTCCCGTTTGTCTGTCTGCAACATGTCTGCGATCATGAAAAAAAGAGAGAAAGAAGCGCTCACCTCTTATTCAGACTCTCAGCTGTGATTGTTAGTTTACTGGGTGTGAATAGTGAAAGGAAAGAAGCAGGGCAGGAGGAGCATAATGAGCACGAGGTCAAGGAGAACGTAAATAAAAACCAAGCTGAGGTTTTTGTCTGTTTTCTTTTTATTCACACATTAAAATGTCGCAGCTTCACGTGACTTTAAGTAGGCGACTTCACATCTTTAACAGAAATATTTCATTGTGAGTTCTTGAAAGTTTAAATGAACTGTTGTGAATAGATAAAACTTCCAACCGCATTTTTTAATCTGAGACTTTTGACCATCTTTGTGCAGAAAATCTTTGCAGCTTTGATAACTTTTCAAACCCATTGACTCCTAAAGATGGTTCAGCCTGTCAACTCTTCTGTGTGTCTGCTTAGTTTGGCTCCTTTCACTCAACTTTTCACTCTGCAACAAATCAAAACAACCATAACCTCCAAAATTAAATGTTAGAAAAACTTTTAGTTAAGAAAATTAAACTTTTGTCACATTTGTATCGCTGTAATGTTATTTAACTTAGTTAAAACGTTCTTTTTAGCTTTTGATTGGACCTCGCTCTGACTTTCTGACCTCATCCTGTCTCATGAAACTCTTTTTTTTGTCTGACGTTTGTGTGTATTTGTGTGTTTTTCTTGCAGATATCAGGATGTCTAAAGCAGAGGAGGAGAAGCCTGGGGCTGATTATCCAGGGGACAGTTCAGGTACACACACACACACACACACACAGATGTGTCCTCACATTAGCTGCTTTTCCTTTACACCTAGAATTGCACGAAATCTATACATCACAATAAAAAACACTAAAAGAAACAATAACATCTAGAAAATCTAAGTTTTTATGCAGCAATGAGGTGGTTTTACATAAGTTTCAGCATTAAAGTTAACTACAAGATTGTAATGGAAACATTTTATTTAGCAAAAACCCACCAACCGACATGAAAAGTGGGCGCCTCTGTGAACTTCTGGGCCACAATCCTTTCCCAGAAATCCCTTAAACATGTTGGTCAGCACACATTTGTACTCTGGTGTTTATATTGAAGGGCTGTTTACTTACTAGCAATAAAAAAAAAAAAGCAATAGTATTGTTGCATTTCAGCTTCTTGTTTAGACAGAAATGGTGTTCTAGCCGACCTAAAATTGAATCTTTTGAAAACAGCCTTTAGAGTTGAATTTTCTGAAATGCTTTTTCACTGCTGCCATGTGAAAAGCAAGCCAGAGTTTTCAGTAGAAATGCTGACGTTAAAAGCAATGCTGGACTAATTGTGTTTGTGCTGCTGAATCTGCTGACTGGTTATGAAGAAAATGTGTAACTGTTGCTTTATTTCTGCAATCAGTGAAGAAGTATTCAATACATACACCAGGCCCCTACAGTTACATCGCCAACTACAGGCCTGGCATACATTATACAGCGTTTTCAGTTCCTCAGTATTTCCTAAATGTAGATTGTTTTCATTGCTTTTTTGGATTTTTGTGTGTAACGTGACATTATATCGTGTAAACTGGGCCTTAAAAACTCTCTGACGTAGTCCATCCATCCACCGATAAAATTGACGTTTTTATTATGCGGAAAAGTGTAATGGAAACACAGCAACTAAGAACATATCAAACAAACTCAAAACAAACTTAAGTGGTGAAGATTTGAAGACAAAACAGTTGTTCTTATTCAAATCTCAAACTTTAGAATTGCGCTGATTTTGGGGACTCCTGTGGACAAACATCAGCAACATTTGTCATGCCTTTGCTGATTTTCTCCTGTGCTCATGTTACTCACATCAACTGCTTGTTTACACTGCAAAAACTGAAATCTAAGCAAGTCATTGTGTCTTAATTTTAGTAAAATCTGTCTTACTATTCTTGATTTGAGCCACATTTACTAGACAAGGTCATAGAAATGTCTCATTTCAAGTTTTTTAAAGACAAAAATGAGGCATTAATTGCTTGTAACAAGTAAAAAAAATGGGATAAGATAAAAGATTCTTGTTTTAAGACATCTTTTTAATTTCAAGAAACTTCCCGGGCGAATTTGTCTTATCCCATCGGCAGATTTATTTGGCTTGTTACGAGCAATTTACACCTCATTTTTGTCTTTAAAAAACTTTAAATAAGACATTTTTATGACCTGGTCTGGTGAATGTGGCTCAAATTAAGAACAATAAGACAATTTTTTACAACAAATAAGACAGAATGACTTGCTTAGATTTCCGTTTTTGCACACAGACACTCACATCTCACATCTCTGTGTTTCAGACTCAGACAGAAACAGCCCTGATCACAAGGTAAGTTTTGCTTATTGATTTCCCACTTCACTGCCAATTCGTGACAAAACACTCAGTTACAAGGAGGGATAGTCTGTCTGCTTTTATAACTCGCCTTTTTCTGCTTTGTGGTTATGGTAGCTCATTTATCCTATCATTATGTATTGTACATTATTATAATTTTTTGTTTAAACCACACCAGTTTCGCTGTTACAGTCTTGATATGCATGTCTCCAGATGTAGACCACCTTTACCTGTGACTGTGACTCACGGGGACGTGTCTCAGCCTGATGTGTCACCTGATTGGACAATGTTATCGTTGAACGTTTGTGATTATATCTGTTTCTTGTGCGTTTGTGCCTCAGGTCCAGCCGATGAAATCCAGCCCCTATAGCATCTCTCCCACACCGGCTGGCAGCAAGGTGAGCATGTTCAGACATGGAGTGTGTGCTTGTGTGTGCACGCTGTCTCAAAAAATTAGTTTTCAGTTGAAATTTTGAAAAGATTTCTGAACTTTGATTTTTTTATTTTTTCATCATTGTCAGAAAAAAATGATGAATTTTGAGTCATGTATGCATATATAGGAACATTAATGCTACCTGCACAGGTTTTACAGGTTTGTGTACTCTCCCGCATGTACAGATGTGCTTGTGTGTGAACATGTATGTAATTCCTCTAACGCCGGAGGTGAAACGCCTGTGAGCAGCGCTGAATATGCAAATTGTGCATCTTAAGTCCACACCTTCCTTTAGTGAGGATCAAAAAGCTCTGAGCTGAAACGCTGAGAGAGAAAAGGATGTGAACAAGGTGATGTTGAGTGATAGACACACAACAAAACTGGAGACGGGTGCAGTGGTGATTGATGGGTAATGACAGGGCTGTGAGCAGCTAACGACAGCTGGAGGTCAGAGGTCAGCAGCTCGGGAATGTTTCTGACACCCTGAAAACGAGGACGATTGACTCATCCTTCTGGACAGATGACCGGCAGACTCGTCAGCCTGAGGATCAGCAGTAAGCAAAGTCTGGAGTTCAAGTCCGAGCTACGAAGGAGAAAAAACTGAAGCTCAGTCGTTTTCGTAGTTGTTGGTGTGTTGTTGAGCTTCCACCTGCAGAGGAACCTGTTTCCAGATACCGTGAATGTCTCTGAGGGTTTAACAGGTTCATCACTTTAGGGTCTTTATGTCAAGACTAAAACATAGAGAGTGAAACTTGAAATTAATCAAATGTTTCAACTTATATTGATAACTTTAGTGAGCACAAGTAGATTAATAGAACATTTACTGCTCTTGCTGCATTACAGACCGATTTATTTGTTGTTTTTCTCACCTGTCTTGAGAGATTTTTGTTCCTTTTTTATCCCGTCTTGTTGTTTTGGAAATGAATCATTTGTGGAGAAGATTCTGGCTCCTGTGAACACACTGAAAAACATTTTTTCAACCCAAGAACGCTATCACTGGGGGATTTTCACTAGAGTAAATAAATTTACATGGTTTTCATGATATTGTAGCTAAGTCATCGAAGGTGGGTGTGCCTGCTCCTGTCCCTGGTTTTATCAACAGGCACAAACACGGGTGATTTTTACCCCATGTTAATCATTATTTATCAATGAAAGAATCTAAATGTATCTGTAATCTTCATTGGATGAAGCTCACGTCCACTGAATGAGTACACTGCAAAAACTGAAATCCAAACAAGTAATTTTTACTTATTTTTGGAAAAAAATGTCTTATTATGTTTGACATGAGCCACATGCAACTGAAAGGATCATAAAAAAGTCTTTTTTCCAAGTAATTCATACGAAAATGACGTTTGAATTGCTTGTAACAAATGAAAACATCTGCAAATGGGATAAGAAAAAGTTTCATTTTGACAAGCAAATTTTCATTGTCCCATTGGCAGATTGTTTAAACTTGTTACAAGCATCTCAGACCTTATTTTAGTCTTTAAATAACTTAAAATAAGACATTTTTCTGGACCTGCCAGTTGAATGTGGCTTATACAGAGAATAATAGGACAATTTTACTACAAATAAGAAATGATGACTCCTGTTTTTGCAGTGTAAACTGACCAAAGAAAGCGTTCTCAGCTTAATTATTCTATTTTTAGGGAATTTTTCATTGATGACTTCTTGAATTTTCACTGATTTACCCATTCTTAGGTCTGCTACTGATGCCTTTCTTTCACTTTGTGAGACTTAAGTAAAAGAAGACTCCCTCACTTTGACATGTATTGTTGTGCTTTAATGTATTTTGACGAGAAGTATTTTTTATTTGGTATTTTATATCAGTTAAATTTTCCCAACGATAGTGATGGAGTTACTATTTTAAGTGATAGTGTTTTAGGGTTTTAAGTTCCATCATTCTCTGCTGAACTACTGTCTGGAGTTGTTGTAATTAGTGACAGTTTTGAGCCCAGCTATATTTATCAGCAGCTAAAATTGCTTCGGTTTGGTCAACACACAAGATGAGGGATGTCTGAGGTGAAGCATTAAAGTCTGACAGGTGTAATTATCTCTCCAAGCTGCGCTGAAGTATCCTGAACTCAGTGTACAGGCTCCTGAAATAAAAGTGAACGTTTGTGAAGCAAAAGAAAGCTTCTTCGGATTAACATGGGTGAAAATAGAGACACTAACAGAAATGTTTTCCTGTGATCCTTTCAGGTAAAAAGCGAGGAGAGCTCTGAGATGACCCACAGCTCTGTTTCTCTACCTGCACCTCCCTCCCAACAACAACAGCAACAACAACAACAGCAGCAGCAGACGCAGCAACACCACCACACACAGCTGATGCTGGCTGGCAGTCAGCTCGCAGGGGTGAGACGACTCACACAAACACACAGAGATGTTCATTTCATCCTGCTTTTGAATTTGACTTTGATGTAAAAAGACTTTTGAAAGGACTCAGAGATACCTGAGCTAAATCTTGTGTGAGTTAAGTGGATGGATTTTCTTGCTTGTCTTGCTCTGGCGTGCTTGAACTGTCCGCTAACAGGATCACCTCCAGCTCCGTTCCTCGAATGCTAAGCTGACACTTCTCTTTGTTCTCTCTCTTCACTTTCTTCATGCTTCATTTTTGTTTTCATTCCGTGCCAATATTTGACCATCCTCGCCTCCTTTTCATCTCCTCACCTCGACGTTTGCATCCTCTTTCATACTTTTCCACTTCTTCCTGCATGTTTACATCTTCACCTCCTCTGTTCTCCTCCTTCTTCTTCTTCTTCTTCTGCATCCTTCAGCTTGCCGCTCTCCTCCCGGCTCAGCAGCAGCTGCTCCTCCAACAGGCTCAGGCTCAGCTCCTGGCGGCCGCCGTTCAACAGTCCAACGCCGCTCACGCCGTTCACGCTGCCCACGCCGCGGCTCAGCAACAAGCCAACCAGCAACAGCAGCAGCAGCAGCAACAGCAGCAGATCCAATCACAGTCCCAGCAGCAGCAGCAACAACAAACCAAACTGGAGCAGGCTGTTCAAGCTCCGCCTCCACCGCAACTGGCTCTGTCTCAGCCAATCCAGCTCACTGCCCAGGTACAAGTCAAGTTACTCTGACCAAATAAAATCAAAACAAACATTCAACACCGCCATTTATCATTATGTTCCCCTGTGTCATTGGTAAATAGTCTTAAAAAAATCTTAGTTATGGACGTTAAAAGTCACTCACATCATCATGATACCAACAACTGAAACAAACTGCAGCAAAATGTTCAAACATTTCCATAACCTAAGAGGTCACAGCCTGAAAGTTTATAACTCTCTGCGCACAAAAGGTTGGCACAGACGCACCGTCTCTGAGCGCATGATCATATTAATGATACAATTTAGATAATGTTGTTGAAACAGCGATGGTTTCTCTGTGTTTTATTGCTCCTGAATGTAGATTATTAGACATGTATGGAGTCAGAGAGAGGATGTAAAGCTTGGCGGCAGACTGCTGTGGTAAAGAGCGAGTTCATCACCTTTGTAGAGCCAACAGAGTGAGCACAATATGGTCATTTCATAAGCAAAACATAAGGTGAACTCCATTTTCCTTTTTGAAGACTTGAGAATTAACGCTATGATGCATAGTGGTCACTACAGTGGACACCTGTTTAAAAGTTATTTACTCCTAAATTCAATGGTTCATGTGGTGGAAATTCATAATAGTCTGTGTCAGGATATTTTTATTCTTCTTAGGGCCTGAAAAAATGTTTTAATTTTGTTTCCCAAACGTATGTGTATTTTTAAAAATGTTACAGACAAACATTTGAGGGTGCAAAAGCTTATAAACTATAAATTATTACTATGAAAATTGCCCCAAAAAAGACAGAAAGAAAAAAGAGTAATAGTTACATTAAGTTCACACTGTTATATGTTGAATGCTCAGTTACAAATATTAGGAAAAAAAAATTTGAAAACTTTTTTTCATGCCTTAAGACAAATAACAACACTCAAGGGAAAAATCCTGACACCGACTTTCATAATTCATGCATCAGAGGGTTAAAGTAAGATCACAGCGCTTTAGTTATTGTTGCTTTAAAAACTCACTCACAGACTCGTCAGCTGATGGTCGAATATTGGGTTCATGACTCATTAAGAACAGATTTTTTTGTGTAGGAGCTTTTAAATTTTAGGATTATTAACATTATTCTGCATATCCAGAGGCTTTTAATGCATGTTAGTGAGAACAGCAGGTTCTTTTTAACCCCGCTGAGGTCTGCTGCCTCTCTTTACAGCATCACTACTGAGGCTAACCGCGGTTAAATTGGCAAATAACCTCTGACAAAAAGTGGGAGGAAACATCCTGCCCAACCCCCTTAAACTGACGCCTTTCCACCTGCAGATAATTGCAGCCTATACCTATGTACAAATTGTTTTTTCCTTTTAAATTTAGTGGGTGCAGCTTATATTCAGGTGCACTTCATAGTCCAGAACTTACGGTAATTGCATAAACTGTTGAGTACGTGTTTTGAAACATGTTTGTGTGTTTGCTTCAGGACATCCAGCAGCTGTTGCAGCTCCAGCAGCTGGTTCTGATGCCGGGTCATCCTCTCCAGTCTCCTGCCCAGTTCCTCCTGTCTCAGCCAGCACAGGCACAGCAGCCGCAGCAGGGTGAGCTCCAACTGCTGACTGGAGAAAACACACACACACACACACACAAACACACACACACACACGCAGTCTCAGTGGTGTCACCCATTAATTCCCAAAGAGACATTAAAAAGTCTAAACATGGGGAAATGCTGAGTCTCACCAGTCACTTTCCTCTAAAACTTGAAAAAATTACAACACCCAGCCCTAATTTAATCAAAGCAAGTGAGTTTTACAACATATTTCCTTGCACATTTTTCACGTGTGGAGAAAAAAAAAGTGTAGAGGCAAAAGCAAATTTCTGTTCCAGGCTCCAAATCGCATTAACTCTGCTTCACAAACTGAAGATTTCACAAATGGAGATTCCTTGATTTTTGTTTGCTACTTATCTTCTTTTTCAGACACTTCTAACTTTCACTTCAGTGATTCCCAAGGTGAATGATCACAAAAAGATGATAAGCAGATTGCAGGAGCCTTCCAAAATAAAAGAAATATTCACATATCCATATTTCAGCCTTTTGTTTAAGAATATAAACAGAAAAGGAGGTTACATTTTTGTTCTCCTGAGACCTGAGCTTTTGTCTTGAGTGCATTTTATTTCTCCGTGCTATTTTGGGTTATTTTTGGGGTATAAAGTTGTGATATTACCAAAAGATGTCATCAGAAGTGTCGCTAAATGTGGCTCATAGGTCTCAGTTTTTAAAACGTATCATTGGATCTGAGAGGCAGAAATGCCCACATATGTGGACGTTGGGTATTGGCAAATGGAACATTTTTTATCTGTTTTCCACATTTTTTTGTTGAAGATCTCCGACAGAATCAGTCGAGGCAGATAGATTAAGGAGACACAGCAACATGTGCACATAGGTTGTTTAATTTTCTACAGATCAGCTTCATTAAGTATCTTAAGCCTTTTGTTTCGGTGGTCGCAGGCAGAAAAGTTTGGGAGGTCCAACAGCCACAAGACAAGTTACTTTGAAGGATGAAAACGACCAGTGATAGGGAACATAAAGTGAGGATGTTTTGGCACAAAGGACAGGATGGATGCATCAGTGACATGTTGTCAATCCCTGATTTTTGTGAATTTGTAATCCTTGCCGTAGTAAACTACCCATTTATTTGTCACAAACTCCTCAGTCTGGGTTAGAATATGTGTTTTTCTCATCTTCACTTTCAGTTTTCGCCACAATTCAGCACTAGAAATCATTGATCTCCTACCTCGTTCGTATGCATTTGCGTGAACAAGTAATTAGTAAAGGTGATTCTGTTTCTGATTCTGATGCACAAGTTGCTTTGCATTGGCCATTTATAGTTGATTATGGGCAGAATTTGCAGCTTCTCCACATGCAAATCTCTCCAAGTGAATCCTGATTCATAAAGGGAGAATTGTGTGTAGGTGTGCATACAAACAGTTTTATAGATTTGAATCATGTGCGCACACCAATACCAGGTTTTCAGCACAGGTACATTTTTTGTAAGGGTTCTACACACTGTTTTATAAATAATACCCTTGACCTTTACTGGTTGAATGATTTTTCTGAGTTAAATATAGCCTGTGATTTCAGTTTGTTCATGTTTGCCCTTTCTCCCTTTTACAGGTTTGCTCTCGACACCAAATCTGATCCAGCTACCTCAGCAAAGCCCAGGGGGGCTACTGACGACCCCTCCTCGTCTGGGACTCCAAGCACAGGTAGAGCATCTCTTTGCAGAAACAGAGAAAGATATTTGAAGCTGCAGAATCAAACAACAAAAAGGGGGGTGTATTTTTAAACATGCAAATCAAGTAAACGTAGGGGTAGAAGTGAGGAAATTTATGCAGCATCTTGGAAATACATTGTATTGAAAGCATGTTTATTTATATTTTAATGCTTTAATGCAAATGCTAAATTTGTAAGGAACCATCCATGATAAACTTGCCAAATCTTCTCTGTCAATGCAAAACAGTTTATTCTGCCATTGACTCTTGTTTGGTGGTTTAAAGCCAAATATCTTCATTATAGAAAACAGCTCCTGCAGGATACAGAACACACCTGATGTACTTCAGGGTGTGTTGTGACACATGCAGAGAACCAGATAATATTATAAATCTCTGCTGCATCAATCTGCTCACCCTTTTCCTAAATAAAAGCTGCTTAATACAAAAACATGCCGCAGCAGCTCGTTTGCATAATAGATGCAGTCTCAGGGCCCAATGAAAGTCTTGAATCTTGTTGATATATTCACACACGAGTCAAACAGCTCACCCTGCATCCTCACTTCACATCTTCTAGAACATAATGCATGAATGCGTCCTCACACATCCAGGCACCGTTATAGATTTTTCATTAAGCCGTGATGAAGTCGTGTCAAACACAGCAGCGCGCGTCTCCCAGAGTCTCCTGCTTTTTCATGTATTTTATGCACAGAGACGAGGATGTAAATGAGACGCGCATCAGCTGATGTTGTGCATCGCGTCTGCTCGATTAGGTGACGCTCTCAAAGCTCAGGGGTCAAATTCCTCCTCAGGGGTTCGTGTGTGTCACATCACACGGTGGCAGGCAGAGGTTAAACTTTGTTTCCAAATATTTAAATCACAGCGCTTTTCTCTTGTTTGGAATAAAGATATGCATGTTTTATTCTCTGAATAATCTGTTCAGACTCTGAGGGTCAGTCTGTTTTTATGCATGTTTTCTCCTCTAAATAACTCATCTGTATTCAATAAACAGCCCGTTTCAATTCAGGGGAGTAAAATTCCCTCTTTTTTATTCTCAAAACATTTTTCCTAACCTTGAAAACTAAAGCATAATTTACTAGTGAACCATTGTGCAGTCTGAAGGTTCAAACCTCACTTAGTCTCTCGGGCCTCTTGTTATCAAAACTCCACACGTCATATTTTCTTCTGAGAAATTTAAATGTTTTGTTTATCGATCTCTCTCCGTCTTCCTGACTCCACAGAGGGAGAAAAGCAGCGATGTGGTCGGAGGAAGCAGCAGCAGTAGCTCTATAGTTGCTGGCGGCAGCAGCAGCGGGGTCGGCGTCGTAACATCTGTCGGCGCTACCTCGGCCTCCAGCAGCTCCATGGCCTCCTCGCTGGCGTCCGGCTTGACTCCCGGAGGTCACGGGGGTCACATGGGGGAGGAGCCCAGCGACCTGGAGGAGCTGGAGCAGTTCGCCCGCACCTTCAAACAGCGTCGCATCAAGCTGGGATTCACCCAGGTAAAACAAACAGAGGAGAAAAGAAAAATTAACGTGAAGTTTAAAACATGAGATCCAGGTCTGACTCTGCGTGTCTGTCTCTGTCAGGGAGACGTCGGCGTTGCTATGGGGAAACTGTACGGCAACGACTTCAGCCAGACCACCATCTCTCGATTTGAAGCACTTAACCTGAGCTTTAAGAACATGTGCAAGCTGAAACCTCTGCTGGAGAAGTGGCTGAGCGACGCAGGTAAACCCAACAAAGCAGATGTCTGTGACTTAATGGTGTTTCAACTTTAACCTTTAACCACTTAAAAAGCTCATTTTCTAATAACAGAACCTTAAAAAATGACTAAAAACTTTAGAGTAAATGAAAAGACAAGATTTCTTTCAGGGAAAAAGGGTTTGACAAGAATTTCTAGTCACCTTTTTTATAAGTTTACTGAGTTGTTATCATTTGTCACACTGCAAAAAGCCAGACTTCAAAGACAAGTAAAAATATACAAAAATTTAGGGTATTTTACTTAAACTACACAGAATTATCCGCCAACAGTACAAGAACATTTGGCTTGTCAAGACTTTCTAAAATGAAAATATCTAACCTAATGAACCATCAAATACCTTAAAGTTAGTGTATTCTCACTAATTGCAAGTGCATTTTCTTGATACCAATACTTGTATGAGAGATCTTTTCTCAGTATGCTGAAAAATATTCTTTATTTAGTAAATGCTAGTGCCATTATCTTGACATAATGATACACTGGAAAAACACTCTAAAGATAAGTTATTATGATAATAATGCTCAAAATAAACAGAAAAATCTGCAAATAGAAGATGTGAAAATTCTCTTGGTGAGATACCTAAAAATAAAACATTAGATTTAAGCTTATTTAGATAAGACAGATCTTGAGAATAGCTGGAAAACTCATTTTTGCCATATTTTCTTGTACTGAGAAGTTCAGTGTCTCGTAATAAGCTCATAATGAGCTGTAGATTCAAATAACAATTTTTCTGAGTCTGTTTCTTGAAACAAGATGGTTTAACTTTAACGAATAAAGCAGCAACTTCAAAACCTTATGGCAAGTAATTTAAGCTTGTTTCAGCCTAGAAGTTATTTAAATCAAGATATTTTTAAGACTGTTTCACTTAACAAGTTATTCAAGATGATCCATCTAGAAACAAGTTCCAACATCCAACTGAAATGTTTTCCTGTAGGTAAATCTGTATTTTATAAAGTGTGATGAGATATTTTGACTAGAAATAAGAAGAAAATACTTGGTTAGATACTGAGTTTTTGCAGTGTATGATTTGTAAAAGAGAGATTTAAAACGTCATATTTCTCCAGATTTGGTCTCAAAAATATGAGTTTATGGTAATAAAACATGATTTTATTGGCCTGCGTATCTTCACGTCTCTGTTTGTCTCTGTTTTATCCACTTTGACAGAAACCATGGCGGTGGACAGCATGCTTCCCAGTCCGTCCTCTCTCTCCTCTCCCATGTTGGGCATGGAGGGTCTGCCAGGCCGACGCAGGAAGAAACGCACGAGCATCGAGACCAACGTTCGAGTGGCCTTAGAGCGCAACTTCAACGCGGTATGTGACTCTCTGCAGGAGAAAAACCTGAAACCCAAGCATGAAATATCTCAGAAATTATCTCATTACACTCACAAACTTCTTGTGAACATATGATGCTTTGCTTGTTAACTTCAGAAGTGCACAGTTGATATTTTAAAGAATCATCAAAAGAAAAAAATCAACATAATTTCTGTTATAAAAACAAACATGTAAAGCTGTTTCTAAGTTACACTGCATAACACAGCAAAAACTGAAATCTAAGCAAGTGTTTTCTTATTTTTAGTAACTATACTTGATATGAGCCACAAAATTCATGTCTGAATTTCTCAAAGTAACAAGTAAAAACAAAATTTACCAATGGGATCATGGGCAGATTTCTTTACACACTATAAGCAATTCAGACATCATTTTTGTCTTTTGATATCTTGAAATAAGACATTTTTTGGACTTGTCAGGTGAATAAGGTTCATATTAAGTAAAAAAATAATAATAATTTTTGCTAAATATAAGACATTAACACTTGCTGAGATCACAATTTTTTTGCAGTGCAGCTGATCCAAAATTGACCGACTGATAACAAAACTGAACAATCAGGGTATGTTTATCTTTCTGCAGCTGCTGGAGGTACCTCATCCATTCAGAAAAAAACTCAATATCTATTTTTATTCAAATTCAGAAGAAAAAAACTTTTCTCTTGCTTCAGAAAGTTCAGAATTTGTTTCTTTGATGTGGATGAAATTCACTTCCATCATATTCGATAAAACACTTAAACGTTCCTGCTTACTTCTGTCTTTTTTGGATTATGTCCTAAATGTTACAATCAAATTTATTGAAGACAGTAAGGAATACTTTATTTTTTTTGTCAGAAATGGAGCAAGATTGTTCCTTTTAAGCACCTTCAAAATTCAGTTTTTCATAAATAGCACAGATATTTCTACTTTAGTTGCCTCAGGTTCGTCTAAGTCTCAGGCGCTCATTCATGAACCAGAGCAGCAGTGATATAGTCTCGTTTCCCTTTGGACCTGAGGTTTGCATTAAAGGATTAACGCTTGTTTACTCACAGAAAACGGCTTTAAACTGTCTGATTGTTTTTTTCATAATCTCCGCGTTTCCTCTCTCAGAACCAGAAGCCTACCTCGGAGGAGATCCTGCTCATGGCCGAGCAGCTCAACATGGAGAAGGAGGTGATTCGCGTTTGGTTCTGCAACCGCCGGCAGAAAGAGAAGCGCATCAACCCGTCCAGCAGCACCACCCCTCCCCTGCCCAGCCAAACCTCCCCCGTTGTGACGCACAAAGCCCCCTGCTACAGCCCGCACATGGTACGGTCCCACTCTAACCTTTCACTGCTCTGTTTTATGTGTCGGCCCAGAAGCCAGGGTGGTGTTTGTTTCACAGATGGATGGATGTATTTCCTGACTTCTCTCTCCCTCTGTAGATATCGAGTCAGGGTCTGTCCCAGGTCACCACCAGCCTCAGCACAACAGGTGAGCTGTAATTCTACTTTGTGCCCGGTTGTCAATAAATAATTAAAGGTTAGAGCGCCGCTTCTCCACTCTGTTTCCCGAACCCCGGGGTCGGCTGCAGGAAGATTAAACCGGTCCTGACATTATTTGGAAGAAGCTGATATTTCAGTTTTGTCTGCAGTTTGATGAAACACTGAAGAATCACTTTAAAAAAAAAGATTTCTCTGAGAGAGATTGAAATAGAAAACAATGATGTTTTGTTGACAACAACATGAAACCACTGGTCCCATCTTGAGTTGTTTACCTCCATGAGTCACGAGTCGTTCTCATGATTTATGGGGCTCGACCACACTGTGAGTGATCCCATGCTTCACTGATATGACAGATGAGCTGACAGGGAACAAACACAGCTGGAAATTTATTGGCCTGTTGAGCCCAGGTTAATACTTTTCTCCTTCCAACTTCTCTCTCCTGTCTGAAGTGGAAATGGATGAAAGTCGACACTCAGAAAGCGCCGTAGATGAAACTCTATTTAGTAACAAACCTCAAAGCTGTCACATGACATCAGTGTCCTTCTCCTCCAATCAGCTGCCAGCTCCTCTCCTTCGGCCTCCTGCCCCATGACTCCCATCAGCTCCGCTGCAGTTGGCTCCACCTCTTCTGCTGTGACTCCGCCTCCTCATAGCACAGCTAGCCCCGCCCCTCAAAGCCTCGGGGGCCATGGGCTCAACACTGGGTGAGTGAAAAACAGGCATCACCAAGACATGAGAACATATTTGATCCACATTGAAAATACAGACATATACTTGGATACAGTCTGAAACTTTAAAGGGACGGTGAGGACTTTTTAAGTGATCATGAAAAAGTCTCAAATGTAGATACATGCCTGATCATAATCTACAACTTTAAATGAGATTATCAGCGTCAAAATAGTTTATTTCTAAATGCAGTTGGATGAGAGAACTAAGTATTTCTTTGCTGTAATTCATTTAGCAGAAATGGTGGACACTGGAGCTGGACTGTCTGACAAAAAATAGACAGAAGAGTGAGAAAAAGATAAAAGGGAGCAGGATAGAGCACAGGTGAAAAAGCTAAAGCACAAGCTGGAGGCTAAAACATGAGCTAGAGGCTTAGACACAAACTAAAGGTCAAAACACATGGTTAAGGTTTTAACAGCAGCTACAGGCAAAGACGAGAGCTAAAGGCCAAAACACAAATTTAACCCTGTGGTGCATAGTGGTCACTACAGTGGACACCTATTTAGAATTTATTCACTCCTAAATTCAGTGGTTCATGTGGTGGAAATTCATATAAGCCTGTGTCAGGATGTTTTTATTCTTCTTAGGGCCTGAAAAATGTTATCAATTTGTTTTTCCAAACATATGTTTACTTTTGAACATGTTATAGACAAACATTTGAGGGTGAAAAAGCTTATGAACTATAAATTTAAAAAATGTTAAAATGGATGAAAGAGAGTTAAAATGTTTTGCAAAACATTAAAAAAAAGATTATTCATGAAATTAACCAAAGAAAAAAGAAAAAAAAGAAGTCAAAGAAAGAAAGAAAAAAGAGTAATAGTTACATTAAGTTCACACTGTTTTATGTTGAATGTTCAGTTACAAATATTTGGAAAAAAAAAATTGGAAAACTTTTTTTCATGCCCTCATACAAATAAAAACACTCAAGGGAAAAATCCTGACACTGACTTTTAATAATTCATACATCAGAGGGTTAAAGCTAAAACATGAGCTTAAGGCTAAAACACACGCTTAACTGTTTATGATAATGTTCATTTCAACTCACATGCAGCAGTTATTCTGCAGTGATCTGTTCAAACCTGAGAGTTTATCAATTAAATGAAGACCCAGGTGACATTTGCTCTATTTGGTGAGGTTAGAGTTGGTAGATGAGCACTGGTAAGACAAATAGTATTCACTGACGTCATGTTAAATGTTGCTCATCATGTTTCAAACAACAGCGCTACAGTTGATTAGTTAGAGTCAGAACACAGAAGTCGCCACAATCCACTTTCGAAACAGTGTTTTTGTCAGAATGAAACTCCTCACGAAGCCTCATTCCCTTTTCTTGTGAAATTCACCAACATTTCAGGGTTGTTTGAATTTTTAATGATCATTTGAAAGAATTATTACGTTTTATAACGCTTGGATGAAACCTTGAACACTCCACCACCTGCACTGAAAACATGTTGAACCCGACAGCACATGATTCATACTGTCTGTAGCTGCATATTAAGAGAGAAATCTGCGGCATTCAGCTGTTAAAGGGGCCGTCACACTGGTCCGACAACAACTCTGCATGTTCCCACACATCCAGACATGTGTACATGCTAAGACGTTAAGCGTTGACACACAGCTTCAAATGTCAGGTGAGAAATGAATCATGGGTATAAATCACTAAACTGGAATTTGTCTCTCTCCATGTGCGGGTGTTTGTGTGTGAATCATCCACGTTTCAGGAACACAATGCTGGGAGTAAGCACAGGGATGAACCCGGCCCTCATCGGCAGCAATCCTCTGGCTACCATGCAAGGTGTGTGTGTGTGTGTGTGTAAGAGTGTGTGTGCATGCTGACCGTCACTTTTGGCCTTCATGAGCCCTCATGAGACTCATCACTTTCTTTCATACTTCATCCATTCTGTCCAAAATGAATTTCCTTCTCCTTCTTCCTCTTCAGCTTCAAACTTTCAGAATCCCTCAGTATGGTGAAAGATTCAATTTGAGTCTCATACAATAGTCGCCCATTATCACAGAGTGACAACAGCCCCTTATGGCAAAGCTTAAGTCAGCTTACAGTAAACAGTTGAAGAGGCACAATCCCCTCCTTCTATATACCCCGAGCCTGTTGGCTAAATAACCAGTTTCACTCCTTAAAGAAAGAGAAGATCTGCTGCCAAATCAATTAAGCATCACAAATACCCTCAGCTTTGAATCCGTCACGTGCTCCATCTCCCTATAGCGCAGAGTCAGACCTTCCCTCTTTCTTCTCCCGCTCCGTTTGGCGTCATCCAGGGGCGGCCTCTCCTCCAGGCCATGTGTTGATGAGAAGGATACAGTCTGTTATGGAAACTGCAGGCCTGGCACTGCCGGCTCTGATGTGGTTGGAGGCTGAAGGAGAGAAGAAAGAGGAGCCCGGGTGAAAAGAGGGAGGTTGAAATGAAGTGTTGCACTGAAAGGATTTCTGGGCTGGATCCCTCTGGGGTCAACACACACATGCTACGAATGTTTACACTCGTGCTGCTGTAATGGATTAAAGTGTCGACTATTGCAACAGAATTCAAAAGTCGGCAGGTGTCTCTTTGCTGCAGCTGAGCTCAAACTGATTCACGGTTAATCCGGCATGTTTGCTGCTCCACTTTTGCAGAAAAGTGCAAGATTTTTTTTTAATGTTGGGGTGTTACTTCTCTCCACAGCATGATATCTAGCATAATACTTTTATATGTGAAACACTGACTGCATACAAAGATAGACGACGTAGCTTCACCTCCTCATGTTGAACCAACTTGACTCAGGTTGGCTCAGTCCACACGAGTGTGACAGCTCACGTCACTCTGAAGCTCAGAGAAAAGTTCACTGATTCCTGAGTTACTGTTTCATATGTTTTGTCTTCTTCTACTCTGATAATCTGTTGCACACAGGAGACGTCAAATTTCAGAGCATCATATACCGTAATCAAATACTAATTTCATAGAAACATTATCTCCAGGCATAAATCAGAATAGAAACAAGGTGCATCCTGGAAAATTAAAACCATGTTAGAAAATGAGAAAAAAAGGCCAAATGTCCTGGAAAGGTTAACTTTTCCTCAGATACCTGGATATTCATGATATCCTTGGGTATTATGGACAAATAAAATTTAATTTAAATGACCTGTGTGATTCACAACCTATACTGCAGCCTGTCACCAGGGGGAGCTCTGAGTATTTTGGTTTCACTTTGGAGAGCTGTTAAGTTTGAAAGCCTTTTATAGTCTAAGTTTAAGAAATATTTTTTTAAATGTTTAAGAAATCAACTTGCATAACTTCAAAGAAAACTGCCCGAGAAATATATTCAAAACAAAAATATTGTGAAATTAATTCCTTCAAAAGCTTTGCAAAAAAGTTAATAAGTGAATTCTATTGATAGTAACTGGCAAAATACACCGTTTTCACCAGAAGTTAATCTGGAAAGAAAATGTTCTTCACAGATTCTTGGAGAGTTTTATTTAGATTTTTTGATTGAAGTTTTTTGAGAAAAAGAAAAAGAAAGGTGTTGTTCAGCTTCAAATATTTCTCCTGGCAGAGATAACAGGTCAAGCTGGGTATCCAAAACAAAAAAAATAACTTTGAAAAGAGTTTTATTTTAACATTTTTTAGCACAAAGCTGACATAAACAACCAAAAACACTCACAAAAACTACAAAACGAAAGGAAAATCAAGGCTTAAAAAGTATGATGTCCTTTTCTCTTCATTTCTATCTTTATTTTTGTATAACATTTACTTTTTTATTTGGCTCTTTGTTGGTAAGAAAACAACAAAAGATTTACTAACCATCATCACCATCACCATCATCAAACTAAACCCTTTTCATCCTCATGTGGAGAATGTTTTTGTCGTCTTTGTCAGTAACCAAACGTTACACATGCTCTTGTGTTAAAGGATTGAGTTTGTGTGAACTGTCCCTTTAATCTTGTACATGTGCTCATCAGTGATTTATTTTCATGGTCTGAATAAGAAAGCCGTCTCTTGTCTCTCCGTCTTCTTCATCCTTTCATTCACGGCTCAAAGTTTGGTGATGCGTTCACTGACCTCTCTTTGCTTCCTGTTGTTTCCTCCTCCTCCCCACATCCTTTCATCTTCTGTCACTGTTGATCTCTGTTTTGATCTCTTTCTTTAACGTCTCTCTGTCCTCCCTCCATCACCGTCTTCATCCCTCCTCCTCCTCTTCTTCCTCTCTTCCCTTCGTCTCCACCAGCCCTGGCGGCCAGTGGCGGTCAGCTGCCCCTCTCCGGCCTGGAAGGAGGAGCAGGTCACATGCTCCTCGGTGGACCCGGGGGTCCCGCTGTCCCTCCATCCCTCCGCCAATCTCTCTTCCTCAACCGCCCCACCCTCCTTCCCATGGTGACCGGCTCCTTGGCGACGGCCTCCACGCCCGCCATCGGACTGGTCAGCGGTGCTGGTGCTTGCGGCCCGAGGCCCTCCTTCTCCCAAACTTCGCCCCCCGGTGCCAGCGACCTCATAAGCCCCACCTCCTGCCCCGAGGAGTCCGCGTCTCCTTGTTCAAGTCCCGCCTCTTTCTGTTCCTTCAGCGAGGCCTCGCCGCCGCCCCTGGGAGGGGCCATGGCCGAGTGATCCCTGACTGACAGCCAAAGTATCCTATCAGAGGAGGACGAGGAGGAGGAAGAGGAGGAAGCAGAGCTTTAAAAATCCAAATTTACGACCTCGCCTTTCAACCAAAGCCATCTCTCTGTCTGATCCGTCTCTGATTTCATCTCTCTCTTTCTGCGTCTCCCCGCTGAAGTCTTCTGAAGCCAAAAATATACACAGACGGATGAGGGGAGGAAAAGAAGAGAGAGGGGGGATGGAGAGGATAGAGAGAACTGCAGAACGGAGGGGGGACACTTGAAACCAAATAATGATCTACAGCTGGAGAGGTGGCACCGAGGAGTGTTTCTGAAACGAGCACCAAGCTTTTTATCGGCTCGAGAGAACAAAAAACTGACTGAGGGCAGGGATGAGGAGCCAAACTGTGTGTGGAAAATGGGAGGCAGAATGAAAAGACTTGTTTAACAAGCACTGAAGGTCATGTGGTTGCAACCAAATGTTTAAAAAAAAAAAAAGAGATGCTTGAAGAGAAACACACACTTACAAAGATGAAAAACCAAAATCTCCAAATACCAAAAACTGAAAACCAAAAAGACAAAAAAACAACAAACGGAGAGAAAAGCTTTAGTTCAAAAAGACTTCTGTGATCTGATCGCTCCAGGATCAGTCCAGTTCTCCATACAGCTTCAAACATTCTCCATTTCAGTCAGGATCTTCATTCTCATCCTCCTTTTTTTACTCAGATCATCTATTTTTCTATTACTTTGTACTCATACAGCTGATCCCACATGAAGAATATCTACCTACCTCTCTCTCTCTTTACAGCTTTACAGTGTGAGCCTTCGTTACACAGCAGGGGGTGTTTGTTTTAGCTACGTTTGCGTATAGGGATGGGTATCGAGAATTGGTTTGATCCATCGACATCATTCGCCTTTATTCTTAATGATTCCCTTATCGATTATTTACATTATCCCAAAGCAGACAGACCCCACGTCGACTATTGTCTATTTGAAGTTTTATCTAAGAAGCTTTAAAACTGAACACACAAAGAAGCATATAAAACTGTCTCACAAGAGATTCATATTCAATACATTCAACATGTTATACGTCTCCTTATGTACCAAAAACGAAATAGTGAATATAGCACTAGCATATATGGGAAATCACATTGATTTGCTAGCAGTCCACATACGTTGATATAGCTTCAGTTTTAAAACAGAATTTCAACTTTCATCAGAGAAACATACCACAATAACTCTTTGTAAACGATACTGTAAACTCTAAATGTGACAGTACTGTTAGGTAAATGTTTTCCAAACAGAATAATAGAAGAAAAGTTAACTTTAGGCATTGGTATTACCACTTCAAGACATTAGGTGGCCGACTTCAGTCAATAACATACAACAAAACGATACATTGGCGTCGTGTGACCTGTGATTTTTGCTTATTTTTATTTATTTATGTCCTGAGATATCCAAATCCAGTGTCCAATTTCATGTTTACTTACTTATAAACTCAACTGAATGTTGTTGACAAAGAAAACCTGTAAAGTTACTCTATGAATTAATAAGGGAATCAATAAAGAATCAGATCAATGAGCGTAATCGATAAGGGCATTGATGTCGATTAAGTCTGATCAATACCGGTCTCTATTCACATACCAGGTGGGTTGACTTTAATAACCAAAGCATCATCTATGAGATGTTACAGTGAGGCACACTCCGCCTTTCCGGTGTGTAAAGGTGTGAAAAACAAACACGTGTTAAAAAAGTCCCATTCGACTGAAAGCAAAAGTTTTAAAAATGGTCAAATTTCCATTTTTTTATACATTAAGCTTCGTTTTTTGGGGGGATTATTTTTATCATCTTCTAATTTTCCTCATAGTTTTTCTTGTGGATACTCTTTAATTTGAACTCTGACCAAAGATAACGCTCTCGACAGTATCTATACTGCCTACAAAGGGGATACATTTACACCACAGGCAGATATGAATAGTCCTGGGATTTATTTTTCAGCAATATTTGCTTTCTTTTATTTATGATCAGCCCATACACACACCCACACCTTCATCATGTCATCCTCCAGACTGCTCATCGACCACCAGACAGTCACTCTTGGATACCAAAGCATCGCCTCTGGCAGCGTTGTCTCTGGATTTCGCCCGGGAGACGAGTGTCCAGACAAAACCTCAGTAGTGTCAAAAGGAAAACACACACACACACACACACACAAACACACTACAAGCATAAGAAAGAGTCCAAACCAAAAAAAAAAAGAACAAAAGAAAGAGGTGAAGCTCCAGCGTTCCCCTTAACTGCCCCCAAACCCCTGCCCTCCATCCCATCTGCCCCTCTCTTTTGTCTCCAAAGATCACATCAAAGGGCCAAAAGAAAAAAAGAGGAGAAGAAGAAGAGGAGAAGAAGCGGAGGAGCCAAAGGTGTAAAAAGCTGCAGGGGGAAGAGAGAGTGAAGAAGAGGAGGAGGAGAAGAAGAAAGTAGAGGAGCAGGAGAAGGAGGAGGAGGTGCGCTCGAAGCGGCGGACCAAAAAACCAAAAAGTAACCCAAAACCAAAAGCTACTACTACTGCTACTAGTTATGTATGAGTGACTGAACTGTAACTAAACCAAATACAAACAAAGAGGGGGAGGACGAGGGGAGAAAAGGGGGGAGGAAGGCCCTGTCTGTCTGTTCGTCTTTTAGCTGTGATTGCCGTTCTTGTATCGACAGACAGAAATCGTTCCCTCCCGCCCTCTGCCAGCGACCTCGGCTTTGTTCTCACTTTGTTTTTCCTGGATGGATAAAATATGGAATAACCTCAACAAACTGACTTTGAGAATATATATATTTTTGTTTTTGCTTTCCATAGTGTGTCTGTTAATGATGTATGGATTTGTCTCATTGCTTTCTACTTAATATGCGGCGGGAAGGAGGGAGGGAGGGAGGGCGGGCGGGAGGGGGAGGGAAGTGGTGGGTTTCATATCTTCTCGTCTCTTCGGTTGTGCTCTGGGTTTTTTTATCGTTTCCGTTAACGGTTGGAAATTGCTGTGAAAATGTAGCTTCCGAGAAAACAAAGACTCTTTTTTTTTTTTTTTTTAATTTTAAGTTTATTCCGAATGTTGTGAAAAAGCCAAAACTGAAAAACCAAAAGCAAAACTTTTTAGATGTACAACCAAACCAAATAGAACAACCAAACCAATGCACAAGACGTACGAGAGGCTCAGCTGGAGTGTGTGTGAGTGCATGTGTGTGTGAGTGAGTGAGTGCGTGTGTGAGCTTGTGTCAGTGTAAAGATTCTTTTGCATTCAACCAAAACATCAAACACAAACATCATATCACTTAATACTCAGTTTACACCGTCAGAAACTCAACTCTGTTCACTTTCAACCTGGACCTGTTTCCACTGTGTTTCCCTCATTTCTGTCAAACTTCACAAACTGCTGCTGCTGCTGGAGCTCAAACGGCTTTTATAGGAAAAACTTCACTTTACAGGTCTGCAAATTTCACCAGAATTAAATAATAACAAGACAAGCTTTTAAAAATGTGTTTATTTGGAGTTATCCCCAAATTTCATAGCAATTGGATGAAAAAAGAATCTAACTTCTTGAAATAATGTCTGAGTTTAACTTTAAGCAAATCACAGTTGGGAAGTAACTCCTCCAAATTTTAAGGTTAGTAGGTAAATAATTGTTGGCTATAATTGTGGACCCAACTTCATATTACTCAAAATATATTCAATAAATCAATATCCAGTTATCACTCTGGAAAAAGCAGTTTTGTGGTTAATTGTGATGAGATTCAAAATGAATTATTCACCAATTGGCCCCTTCAAAGAAATTGAACAGTCACTTAACAATTATGACTTTCTTAAAATTAAATTTCAGCATTATTTTTAAGAAGTTACATGCTTATTGTCACCTGAGTTTTATGAAATTCTGTGAAAATTTCAAATTGATAAAAAGAACATGTCTTATTGTTGCCTAATTATGATGAAAAAGTAACACTTAACTTTCCGGGTCCACAAATTTCATCAACATTTGGATATAATTAGAAAAAACTTTTTAAAAATGATGTTTTGACAATATCCCTAAATGTCATGATAATTAAGCAAAACAAGCTCCTAACTTCTTTAAAATAATGTCCAAGTTTCACCGTTTTACAGTTTGTAAGTAACTGTTTTGTTCAGTTTCTTTGAAATCTCCAAATTTTGAGGTTAGTAGGTGAAAATTAGTGAATAATTTATGACTAATTGTGGACCTAAGGTCATATCACTTAAAATGTCTTCAGTAAATCAGCAACTTTTTATCACCTGCTTCTCTGGAAATAACAGAATATAGTTACTCAGTGATGTTGAGACGTTCCTCCATGCATTTTGTGGTGAATTGTGATTAGATTTAAATTAAATGATCCTCTAAGTGTTCCTCACTTACCTTAAAATTCAGTTATTTACCAATTATGACTTCCTTGAAATTTAAATTGAGACATTACTTTAAAGAAATTACATGTTTGTTTTCACCCAATGACAGTGAAATCAGTAAAAATATCAAATAAATAAAAAGAAAGTTTTTCTCATTACCTAATTACAATGAAATTTGAGGACCTGTGAAGTTTTTCCCTTTTGTGAATTTATGTTAATGTGCAGAGTGAGAGCTTGATGCCTCCCAGTCCTTAGAAAAGTAAAATAAACAAACATCTGACAGCCTCGAGCATCTAAAGAAAGTATCAGCAGGTCACAGAGGTTTTAGTCTCACACTTAACGTTTCACAGACGGAGGATCTTTCAGGATTTTTACCTGCAAAACTGCAACTAGTCTTAAAGTCTACCTTGAAATCTGCTGGATGTTTGCATAAGACGTGACTTATGATCAGTGAAATTATTAACTAGTTTGATTTTACTGTAGCACTTCAATGACAAAAAGACGGTTTGTTTTATGACAACTTTACATCCGAGATTATGGGAGCATGTCACAACTCCATGAAAAACTATAATGATTCAAATGTCAGGAATTTTCCAGTGACTTTTAAAAAATGTCATTTGGATTAAAGCCAAAATAAAAGACAGAAAAATTTCAAAGTTAGGCCTGGGGATAATCTTGCAGGTGAATCATGCTCTGAATTATGTGAAGGGATCAGGTTTTTTTAACCCGAGTTCAAGTTCAAATCTTGTGATTGTTTTAGGATCTGCTGATACTGAGTCCTGATACATCTGTAATGTGTTAAAAAAAATGAAGAAGAGCAAAGAAACAGAACCAGGACGTCCCTTATGTGGTTCGAGCAGGAAAGTGATGTCATGGCTCATGCATTGTTTCACTCTGTGCCACTAGATACTAATGCTAACTACTAAACTCTTATTTTCCCCATTTGTTCTGAAAAATTACAGATTTGATAAAAGCTAATAAGAACATTCCCAATCAGGATGTAATACTGATTCTAGAAATATATAAAAAATTAAGAAATTTATTTGTTGAGATGATTTATCTGCAGTCAAATTAATGAGTTAAAAGTCTCAAAATCTGACATTTAACCACTAAATTTAGTCTTTTTTCTCATAAAATTGACTTCGTTTTCTCAAAATTTTGACTTTTATCTGAAAAATGTGACTTTTTAATCTGACAATTTAACCCTTTATTAAAAAGAAAGACTTTTTAATCACATAATTTTGACCTTAACTTAAAATTTTGACTTATTTCTCATAAACTTGACTTTGTTATCTTAAAACTTTCATTTTTAATCTTACAATTTGACTTAATTTTCTAAAAATCTTGACTTTTTGGCTTGAATATTTGACTAAATAACGGGGAAAACACCTCAACAAAGCCAAGTTTCCACTTTTAATATTTTAACTTGCGGAAATGGGCTTTTTAAGATCCTGATCCTGCCTTCAAAACGTTGTGACACATTTTCCCATACTGCCCCCTAATGAAGAAGTCTGTAACTGCCTCAATAAGAGAGACAAGAAAAAGTGCACAAAATATCAACTTAAGTCACTCATAACTTTTCAACCAAACTTCCACTTGTATCTGCAGCAGCTTTTAGTGAACGCATGCAGCTTCATCAAAATGCCAAACTAATTCATGAGCTACATTACATGAGCGATTAGGAGGCGTATGTGACATTTACAACTTTACTTAACTTTGTAAATCTCCAATAACTGCTGGTACTCGTCTTGAAAACATAATAAAACGTGAAAATCTGCCTTAAATTTCTGCGTAGAGCTCCAGGAAGCAGCAGCAGTCAGTGCTGATGCTTCTTTTAGGACCAGGTTGGAAACAGAGTGAGCTTCAATGACACACAGGTACTGAAGTCAACCAATGATGAAGATGATATGGGGGGAGGGGCGGGGGGCGCTGACGCTGTCTGTGAGCGCCCTCTTTTAGCGGGAATGTATCCATTAGTTCTTTTAGGTTATCGTAGGGGAAATGATCTATGTTCAACTGCTCTTACTTGTTGCTGATGTATAAAAGGCTGGGACTATTATCCTTTGATGATGACGACGACGACCGAAGACGATGAACCAAAAGCTTTAAACCTTTTATCTCTCACGGGCTCTTTGTTGGAAAAAATATTTGTATTTATTGTACGAGGGAGGTGTGTGCTTTTTCGGGGGGACGGGATAAACGGTCCGTTTGTATTTTATGAACTACTTTGTCTCTCACCTAGTTTATTTATTGATTCTTTATTTATGTATTTATTGGATTCTATTTATGTCTTTCTGGATCTTTGTAATAGTTTTTTCAGGGGTTGTTGTGAGGCTTGTATCTGCAGAGAGGGGTGTTCTTGAGATCAAGACAAGAAGAGAAGATGCCAAACGAATGTTTCAAAGCAAAACCAAACCCAGAGACTGTTTTTACCTGAGAAACAGAGAGCGGGAGTGGGAACAGTGACGGAGGAAACACAGGTTTTAAATCTTTGGTTTAAAACTTCCTCCGCTCACGTCTCCTCCGTCGCTCTCTGCAAAGCTTTCTGACTCCCTCTGTCCCGCTGCAGGACGAGGAGCTTTACTCATACCTCTTGACACTCTGATGAAAAACCAAATAGACATTCAAGCTTTAATGACTTAAAAAAAAAAAAGATAAAGACATGATTTGTCTGAACTCAGGAGTGAGGGATGTGACACAGGCCCTGGCATGTTAGCTTGATTTAAGGAGAAACAAAGATTTGTTCTCATGGCTTTAACCCACAGAAAAACACAGACACGTCCGCTTGCGTTTACTGTCCGGAGTTTAATGAGGTGCTGCTGGTGTTTTGTAGAGAGAAAAGTGTGTGTGTATTCATCACTGCTGTCAGGAGGAAGATAAATTTACGTTTCTAATGCGTCAACGTCACCTGAGTTTCTCTCGTCCTGACAGCAGTGCAGCTCCGTCTGTATGTGTGCCTGTGTAGTCCGGCTCTTCTGTGGTGATCAGAGAATAAAACCAAAGTTAAAACCACCACAGTGAGACACTACACGACAAACACACCCCACACACACACGCACACACACACACACACAGTCATTCCATGTGTATATAAACATCAGGACTCCTGTTAGGAACTGCTAAATAAAGGTTTCCAGCGCCTGTGGTTGATATAAAAACACTGTCAGATAATAAGAGCTCTTCAGGCCTTGACAGTTTTTCTACTGTAGTTCTTCTGTGGCTGTGAATGTTAATTTTACTACTATGCTCAACTTTCCGAGTCAGCGTGACACATTAAAGAGTCTTTTTTTGGCCTTGAGAACACAAAATGTAAAACATAAACGGAGAGAAAAACGTCAGTGGATATTGTTCGCCCCGTGTTATCGTTCATTTCTTTTGGAGAAATTTAAAAAGAAACGTTTTCCTTTCTATTTTTTCTACAATGCAGCTTAAATCCAAAGGTTAAGAGGACAGCAAAGATAGATTTTACTGCTAAAGAAAAAAAACCTCAATAGTGAAAACCAAAGAGCTCCACTGTATCTTCTCACCTTGATTTTTCTTTTTCTTTTATTTCTCCGCGTTGTATAACTCCCACGTTTTTATGATAGCTGAACTCCAAAAGTATTCTCGAGTAAAGCCTAATAATGATAATGATGACGATGGTGGTGATGAACAAAAAGAAGAGCCAAACACTGATCTCGAATTTTTAGTACCTGAGTTTTGGGTCCTTCTTTCTGTTTTTGAAGTATGCTTATACGATATGCTGTTTTTTGACCTTGAGGCTCTCTCTGTCTGAGTTGATTCTATAACCTGATTCTGTTTGAAAATGTTTGAGTTTGAAACTGTTCTCTACTGTCCCTTAACTCATCGCTATCTGTGTGCCTGTTGTTTTGGGGGCCAGGGAAACGGGGACAAAACAAACCTGTAAGTGTTAGGAATAAAGTGCGAATTTAGACCAAAGCACTCTCCGGCGTCTTTGTTGTTTGTTTTATTTTTGCTGTATTCAGATATGACATTTTCAGAATAATAAAAGCAACAATGGTCCAGACATAAAGAGCTCATAATAAAACTCCAACACACGGACCCTCCCAACGATGTAATTCTGCTGTGAAGTCCCTGCTGAGCTGCTGAGCCAAAGAAAACACATTATACACCGATATAAGCAGTAATATAAAGAAATGTTCCATCTCCAAGTCAGAAAACAAAATAATCTCTGCCTGTATTTACTGTCTCAGGCTTCAAATGAAAGTGATGAACACTCACACACAAACACACACATGCTTATAATGAAAATGTGCGTATTAGACTTGTGTGAGGTCACTTCTCACTGCGCACTTAAAGATGCAGTTTGTAGTAACTGGGATTTTAGTGACATCTAGAGTTCTGATTTTAGAACGAGCACATCTGTTACTAAAACATCACATTATGAAGCGACGGGAGCCTATGAGGATCAAACATGAACAGCATCACCAAGATGTTGAGGTGAGGGTTTATATATTCATTCCTGTAATTATATTTTATATATTCTGGATCAGGCTGCATGGTGGCGCAGCGGGTAGCGCTCCAGCCTCCCAGCAAGAAGGTCGCCGGTTCAAATCCCCGTTTGGGCATGGTTGGCCTTTCTGTGTGGAGTTTGCATGTTCTCCCCGTGCATGCATGGGTTCTCTCCGGGTACTCCGGCTTCCTCCCACAGACCAAAAACATGCCCACGTTAGGTTAACTGATCACTCTAAATTGCCCGTAGGTGTGAGTGTGTGCGTGAATGGTTGTTTGTCTCTATGTCAGCCCTGCCATTGACTGGCAACCAGTCGTTTGTCAATTCAGTAGAGAGGGAATGCTCATTGGTGCTAAAATGCATAACGTTAATAAAATGAGTTTTGTAGCTAACCATTATCTGTTTGCAGGTTGAAGTACAGGAGGTTTGAGGGAAAAGACATTTCTCATAAATGGAGAAACAACAGTAAGAAAGCTCCATGACAACAGCAGAAGATACAACAACTTTCAAGCTACGCAAAACTAAATTGCAGCTTCTTTTGGAGTGATGCAAGCGGCAACCTCCGGTCTGAAAAAATGAGACAACACTGAAGTGCTAAAAAGCTGCTGTTCCTCGAGTGACCACTTGAGGCTGGCTCTGGAAGTACCGGAAGTCACGCACACACAAAGCCAAAAAAAAGGCGTTTTCAGAGTCGAAATTAGCGTATTTAAAGCCTGGTACAAACTCTGTCTCCCGTCCGCTAATTTCACTAACGGCACACACTGTGAGGGGGGTGAATTGTTTTCTAACTCGGCCGTTTGAGAGATATTAAGATTGTGAGCTTGCCCAATCAGAGCCACAGCTCAGATCACGTGACTGACAGGCGCCCAATGCAAACTTTTGATCATTTTGGGAGTTTCTGTTGTCATTTTGACATAAAAACACTCCCTTAAAAACTTCAGTGTCCACTTTGGGGCTGCAGGCTGTGCTGACCCCTGACCCCTGACACACAGACTCAGATATAAATGTGTCAGAGTAAATTTAAATATTCTGACCTTTCTGCAGAGGTTTGGCACTAGAAACAAATGTAAACAGCTTATTTTCAACCGTCTAGTGTGGTTTTACCTTTCTGTATAAGATGTTTTTGTGAATGAGAGCATCATGACAGGAACTCTTAAAGTGAAAAAGTTTAGTTTGAAGGGTTTTTATCGTGTTTCTTTGGTCTTTTTTTCTCCCCCCCTAGTCCTGGTTTGTGGAGAGTTGCTGACGGAGCAGCAGCGAGATTTTTCACTCATGTGTGCACTTTGCTTTACATTCTTGTGTTGAGGGAATCCCCTGAATCATTCAGGTGGCTCGAAGCGGGAAAGAAGCCCTGAAATCTGCCAGGGATTGTCGATATTTAATGCGTCAGTGCTCCCGTTGAGCTCCAGGGTCTCTGCTCACATTCACAGCTCTTCTCTGCTCAGTCCAGTGTTTCTGTTGTTGTTAAGAGACACACGATTGAATCTGTTTTCTTTCCAACATCTATTTCTTCTCAGCCAGTTTCTACACGCTGCCTTCTTCTGCCGTCGTCTGCTCTTCTCTCTCTCTCTCTCTCTCTCTCTCTCTTTTTTTTTTTTCACGAGTTGGATCCAGACTGGTTTGCAGCTTTGTAATGTCACAGATCAGCCAAACCAAAATCCCCCACAGCTCCTGCCATCTCCAGTAAATCTCACCAGAGCATCCAACGCCACATACTGAGAGCTCCGGGGTGAAAATCAGAACCAAGTTTTCTCAGATTCTCATCCAGAAAATGAGTGAGTGCAGACACAGAGAGGCAAATTTAGACGCTCCCGCACCCAAAACACAGAAACCCAAAAAGTCCTGTTTGACAGGAAGCTTATGTTTGTGTTTGAGTCTATTTCAGTTTATACAGAAACTTTACACTGAAGATAAACTCAGGTTCACTGTGTAATTTTGACATTTATTTGTGAAGAGAATCAAAACTATTCATTTCTGGAAACTTTATTGTGAGCAATCAGAAAAACAGTGTTTCCATTTAACCTGATTGGATTGTACAAAACAGCTTCTGAAAAAAAAGGTTTCTGTCAACATAAGGGTGACAATAATCTGAAAACAGCTAAAATACCTAGAGACACTCAAAGACAACAAAGTGGCTCTATCACCCATATATTTATTTAAAACACCCCTTTTCTGTTTGGAGTGAACATTTTCTATAATATGAACATAAATGATGTATAGAAGCCCATTTCTGCCTACTAGAAATATAAAAATAAAAAAACTGGCTATGATGTTGTTGTTGTTGTTTTTGCTTTTTTGCGCCAACTTTTTCAAATTGAAATTTTGAAGTTTATTTTTGAGATTGTATGAGCTTAAACATTTCGCCTTGTCCCAAACTTTCAACATTTCATCTCGTTATTTTGACTTTTTTTATCTCTAAATTCAACTTGCGATCTCAATTTTTGACTTAATTATCACAAAACTTAAACTACTTTCAAAATGCTCACTCAAATCACAAAATTTCAAGTTTTATCCCCAAATTTCATCTTTTAATCTCAAAATTTGGACTTTTTAATCCCAAAATTTGGACTTTTCATCTCATTATTTTGACTCATAACCTCCGACTTTCAACATTTTATTGTATAATTCTGACTTTTTATCTCAATATTTGGACTTTAAATGTCAAAATTTCAACTTTTTTATTTCAAAATTTTGACTTATTCCAAAATTTTGACTTTTTATGTCATTTGACTTTTTATCTCTGATTTCAACTTACTATCCCAATTTTTCACTTGATTATCACAAAATTTTAACTACATTCAAAATGCTCACTCAAAACTCAAAATTTCAAGTTTTTATCCCTAAATTTCATCTTTTTATCTCAATATTTGGACTTTTAAATCTCAAAATTTTGACCTTTTATCTCAACATTTTGACTACATACAGGCAATAAAAGAAAATCTCAACAAAGCCAAGTCTTCAATTAATTTTTTTAATCGGCAGAAATGGGCTTCCATAAAAATGTCTCACCACAAGTTTAAATAAAAAGAAAAACATGCATATTTCTGTTGTGCCTCAAAATCTTAGTTTCGTAAATTAGATTTGCATTGGCTTCTTTGTCCCTGAAAATGCCAGTTTACTTGAAAAAAATGAAAGCTCTTTGTTATTTAGGAGCTGAGATGTTGATGAAAACCTTTTTAAAGAGAGTCGTTTTGCAGAATCTGAGATTGGCAGTAGATGGAAACATTGTTTGTCTGATTGCTTTAACTATAGATAGTTTTCCAAAAATGTTTACTTTTCATTCTCTCCACCAAACTCCCCCTTAAATTAAAATCCAGACATAGTGAACCTCACTTATATTTAGCATTATCTTTAGCTTGACTTTGTCCTTCTTGTGTGGAGCTTTTTCCTCTCTGAGCTGCCAGCTGTGGTCGAGCGAAAACCCGGAGAGAAACTTCAGATACGAAACTGATGATGTGTAGTTTCAACACTCAGACGCCTCCCATGAACAGATCTCATGAAATAATGAAGCTGCTATTGGTCCTGGGTGGTTCAGATCTGGGTGGCCTGGTCTGTCAGCATGTGTGTGTGTGAGTGTGTGTGTGTGTGTGTGTGTGTGTGTGTGTGTGTGTGTGTGTGTGTGTGTGTGTGTGTGTGTGTGTGTGTGTGTGTGTGTGTGTGTGTGTGTGTGTGTGTGTGTGAGTAAATGTGTGTGTTTCCAGTCAGTCGTAGTCTCTCTTCTGGGAACCAACATGTTGTAACCCACAGGTCCCTGAGGGGCAGCTTCGCCTGCTGCAGGGAAGAGACAAACACACTCTCTTTCACACACACACACATACACACACACACACACACACATACACACACACACACACACACACACACACAGTCTCTTCACCGCTCTTCCTCTGTGTTTGTCTTTAACCTGAATCAACGTCTGTGCTTACACCTTCACACTCTCTGCACTCCAGATGTGAATGAGCCAAATGTTTGGATCTGTGTTTGAATACCTGCTGTGAAGCGGCCGTGAAACGTGCAGCTTTGGTTTGACCACCACACAGACGCTGAGCGCTGGAGTGTAAAGGTCAAAGGGCAGCGCGAAGTAGAACATGGAGATGCTCATGGATGAATCAAAGCTTAATTTGTTTGAGTATCTAACACAGTTTCCATTAATCAGCCAAACATTTTTTTTAATCTTTTATAACTTTCAAATGTGTACTCCTTCTACAAATCCTTTTTTTATCATCAATTTCAAAGCATTTTAACTTTTTAATAGTCAGAACAGATGAAGAAAGATTGAAAATGTGGGAAAACTTGGCACAAACTGATATGGGACGTTAAACCGTGTGATTGGTGCCTTCTCTTCTCATCTTCGCAGTAACTGCAGTTTCATCTAATTCTGCTCCAACTTAAATAAAACATTATCCTATCGTACACTGGAGTCTTCATAGTTCTCTGTGCACTGACAAGCAAATAGTAATGGGATGGAAACTTTTGAGTGTTTGGGCAGAGAATCCAACGTGAGGTAGACACAGAAACACAGGAAAAGTTTTTTTTGTTTTGCGCAATTTCTAAATAAATCCTCAACACGTTTTAGGTTGCCATCTTGCAAAACAGTTCAAATCTGTAAAACAGTCTCTCTTGCAAAGTTATGGAAAACGTGACATACATTTATCTTCTTATTTCAAGTTTTACAACATTAAAGGGACTGTGATCTTAAAAAATTCTCCACTTCCAGTTAAAAAGAATAAAAATGAAAACTTGCATTTGTTGAAATTTTTTAATACTGATTCTGATTTTTTTTTCTTATGTTATTGACGAACGATAGGTAAAAATTTCGTGACAAAAAAATAAAAATTATGAGATTAAATTTCAAAATTGTGAAATAATAAAGCCAGAATTTGGAAATAAAAAATTAAAATTATGAGATAAAAAATCAAAATTGTGAGATATAATCAGAATTTAGAAATGGTTAAGTCATAATTGTGAAATAAGAATGTAAAATTATGAGATAAAAACTAATCTTGTAAGATCATAGAGTCAAATTTTGAGATAAAGTCAGAATTATACAATAAAAATTTGAAATTACGCGATAAAAAGTCATCTTGTGAGAGTAGATGGTAAAATATTTGTGATTAAGTCAATATTTAGACACAAAAACGTCAAAGTTACGAGAAAACCATTCAATTTCTTGAGAAAAAACTCAAAATTTAAGACAATAAACTCAAATTTCTTACTTTTTATTCCAAATTACGACTTGATATGGGCAGAAAAATCTCAACAAATCCAGTTTTTTCATTTTTGTATTTTTTTTTTTTTGTAACTGGTGAGAGTTATAAGAATTATGCCTCAAAATCGTAGTTATACAAAACACAATAAAGATCATACATTCTTATTTTGTTTTGGCAAATATAAGGACGTGAATAACAAATAGCTTAAACTTAGAGTTATAGAAAATGAGAGCGGGCAGTCAGAGCATTTTTCCATTTTTTGATCTAAAAGAAGAAGAAGTGGTTTGGGGTTTTTTGTGAAATGATGCACACTCAACATCTTGAATGGTAGTTTATATCAGAAACATGTCAGTGGCCCAGGGCAGAGCATTAATGTAAATATTAGAATGAGCTGAGAAAACCTGACATTTCATAGAATTAGAAAAAAAAAAAAAACAGACACAATCTTACCTCCAAAATAGAGGAGGTACAGTCACCCAAAGAGCATTCACCACCTCCACAGGCAGCTGAGGGTTTATGTTGAGTTACAGTTTTCTCATGAACCACTAGATGGCGCCCTATCTTTACAAAACAAATCAAGGCACAAGCTTCTCCAACACTCAGCTCACTTTGAATCTGTCTCACATCTCGTTGCAGCTTTTTTGGCTTTCCATGTTGATTATTTCTCTTTCTGCAAGAAAAACTTCTTTGGTCATAATTTTGACAACAGAACGAAATCCTTGAATTTCACTTATGAAGCACAGACGGGAACATTTGAGAGTTTAGTTAAGGGAGATATTTTTACACCTCTTTACTATTTTTGATTCCTGCAGAAATTGAAATGTAACTAAAGAAATTTATGAAAAGAGACTCAATAAGAAGCTCCACACAACTCAACGAAACAAGAAATAAGTTCCTTGTGTCTTTATCAGTCCATGATTCTCTCGATAAAAGCATGAAAAAGACAAAAATCTGACCTAAAAACTGTCAACGTTTACTCACAATCAGGGAGAGAAATCCTCAATCATCTTTATCTGGAAACAACTTTCCCTCAAATTAATTCTCCTTCCGTGTTACTTTGAAAACATTTCCCTCCAGCAGATTAAAAAAAGAGCTGCTTCTCTTTTATACCAATCTGAAAATCAGGATCACTCCTGAGTTCAAAGAGTCCCGCTGCAATCAAACTCCACCGCTTCTCAGAACTTCATGCAGAGTGTAATTTCTGAGAACTGATCAAACATTTCTGCCTCTCTCGCTGGTTTTAAAACGAGGTTAAGAGCATTAGGTAAGAAAAACTTCTGTCAGGCTGTCAGGGTTATTTCTCAGAAACCCAAAACCTCTTATCAGGAAGAATTAAAGGGTTCATTTCAACTTAAAACATCAGACTTCTGTTTAAATATTATAACCTTTTAGCAGTGACAGGAAAAATACAGACAGACACAAACCCATTATCAGTTCAAATCTTAATGTAACATCTTATTTTAAAGTTTCTAAGCTGTTCTAAGTTTTAAACTCTAAGTGGCTGAAGCTGAGGTAATTATTGTGTTTTAAAAAGTGTCTTAAAAGCTTCATTAAAATACAGATGCTTGTAAATCTCAGTTTATGTCTGTTGTAGCGCCTCCTTGTGGACAAAGACTCCCTTCTGATCTACTTGTTTTGTATAACAAACATCAGTAATCTTGTCATTTGCTTTCTTTCAACAGTCAAGCATCAGAAATAATCACTTCAAATTATTACCGTAAATCTCCTAATAAAAGCTCATCTCATTACTTTGCTTTCACGTGACGTCATTTTGCTGCATCGTTAGAGCGCGAAATTCAGATGGAGGGCAGCAAGTGAAGCAACTTTGGAATCAGACGTCTGAAAAAAACAAAATGCCCATTTTTCATTTAGTTTACGGCTGCTCCACCTGCTCTGACCGAGAAAAGGAGAAGGGTTCATAAAGCAATGGTTTGTCATTAAATGCTAGTTTACTTGGCATTGATTATTTACTTACAGGTCGTCTAATAAGAACTTTATTAAGACTTTTTAGACTTTCATACCTGTACAGTAAAGGCTGAACACCCCAATGCTATCTTTCTTATATGCTATACAGCAGTGTTTGTTTACATTATAACCATGAGGTCTCCCAATAAGGCCACACATTTGTTTCAAAGGTGAAAAGGGTCGGAGCTTGTTAAGACACATGATCTCAGGGAAAACAATTTCCAAGGTGGTGTCTCTTTGGATATGGCTATCCATTTATTTTAAGTTCACAAAACCATATAAATCATACAACAAAAGATCCAACACACAAAGAAAAGGTAAATCCACAATATCACTCTGACTCTGAAAACTGTGTCTTTCCCGTTTGCACACCTGCTCGTAAACAGAGCTTACCTATATACTCATTAACTTCCAGTGCCAAGCACCGCCCACTAATTAAACACAAAATATGCACATAAATGGTGTTTGATAAAGAAAGACAGAACCAGAATCAGCTTTATTGCCAAGTATCTTCAAGAAGCATTCAAGGAATTTGACTTCAGTTTCAACTGTGCTCTCTTAATACAAAAACAAGTATGACTAAACATTAAATATCAAATATATAAAAAACAGACAGCTACGAGTAACTACAAATTAGAAATATAGAAACTTTGTTTAAAAGGGAGAAAGAAGAAATATAAACATATTTAAATTAAATAGTGTAATGAAAATGTGCAACAGAGAGACACAATGAAACAAACAGAAGTCAAAGTCAGTTTTATTTGTCAATTTCTTCACATGTGCTTGATATACAAAGGAATCGAAATTATGTTTCTCACAATCCCTTCCGTGGATAAACATTTAGACATATAAACAGAGAAATATAAAAGACAGGATTAAAACATAAAACCCATATTATGGCTCCAACAATAGCCGCTACTGCTATCTGCTGGCATTTTAACACAAAAACAATGTAAGAAAGAAGATCAGATGATTATCATTCTCGAGCCATTTGGTGCTGAGGTTGTGGACTCACCTGCTGACAAAAATCTTGATGATGTTCATTTTGTCTTGATTCATGATATGTAAAAAAAAAAAAATCTGAGTCTAGTTTGTCTCAAAAAAAAGATCTTTTTCTACATATACTGACAAAAAAGTCCTACATCTCTTCATCTTCATGCTTATATCTACTGTTTGGTGAAGTAGTATGTCTGAAGGAGCAGATGGTTTGTGATATCAACAACCTTGATTGTTGGTTCATCTGAATCAAACTCTAATCAGTACAATATGAAATTGCTGCTACAGTTTCTTCCAATTTTTTTTTTCCAATTTCACTTCCTGCCCTCCATCTAAAATTGCACCGTCTCCATGTGGCATCATTATAACATGACTGAAAATCAGTAATTGAAGGCAGCGTATGATTCAACCAGTAAAGGTTGGTCCCAATAAGAAGACTGCTGCCATGGACTTCCTGATTTATTTTTTTTATCCTGTCACTGAAATCAAGGAGACCTTTCTGCTCAAAGATGGTTAAATTAGGGCAACGTAAAGAAGCAGTAGGGCACACTTTTAAGGGAAAGAAACCACAGCTCAACATCAAAGTGAACTACAGAGCATGAGTGCAAGTGTATCCATAGCGCGCCAGCATGGCATAGATTGTTACCATCCCCTATGAGTAAGGATGAACGCTGAGAAACGTGACTGTTGTGTTGGCTTTAAAGATGGAAATAGAGGCTGAAATAACAGCAGAAAGCCTCCATGTGCAGAGCAAAGGTTGGATTTGAAACGAGTTTACACTGCAAAAACAGAAATCTAAGCATCATGTCTTATTTTTAGTAAAATTTGTCTAACTATTCTTGATTTGAGCCACATTTACTTGACAAGGTCATAAAAATGTCTCATTTCAAGTTTTTTAAAGACAAAAATGAGGCATCAATTGCTTGTAACCAGTAAAAAAAAAATCTGCCAATGGGATAAGATAAAAGATTCTTGTTTTAAGACATCTTTCTAATTTCAAGAAACTTCCCGGGTGAGTTCGTCTTATCCCATTGGCAGATTTTTTTGACTTGTTACAAACAATTTGCACCTCATTTTTGTCTTAAAAGAAGTTGAAATAAGACATTTTTATGACCTGGTCTGGTGAATGTGGCTCAAATTAAGAACAATAAGACAATTTTTACTACAAATAAGACATAATGTCTTGCTCAGATATCTGTTTTTGCAGTGTAAAGCCTGTACCAATTAAAAGCAGAGTGAGTTTCCTGATCAAGACAAACTAAATCTTGTTGCTTGTGGTCTTTTTCATTGTTATATTCACTAAGAGTAACCAGTGTTAATCTCAGTATTAGCTAAACACTCCTCAAAGGAGCTTTAAGAAACTTCAGTAAACTTGGTTGCATCTGTGTTCGCAAGTCAAGCAATTACACAAAATGTGCATTTCAGTCAAAACAACCTCAAACTTTAGTACCAGGGACTTTTTTCATGCTATCAAAAGATTCCTCCACTTGTTGTGTGCTCATAAGTTTCTTAGATTTGTCGGCAGATATGATAAAACTGTTTAAGTTCCTCTGACAGTTTCTGCTCTCCGGGAAAAGTTCTTGTGTAGAGACGCAGCTGTTCTGTCTGCCGTCTGCCTCTGCTCCACTACATTAAAAGAGCATTTCCTTGTTTTGAATGGAGACTGACTTTGTACCGGTTGGCATGCTGCGCTACATTTCTCATGTAAATCCTGTGTCAGCAGTTAAACTGTCTGCGTTGTAAAACCGGTACAAACATGTCACACTGGTTTGAGCCATTTTGAATAAATATGAAAATTACTGGGCAAACAGATCACACTCGCTGCTTTCAGGCTGCTGGACTGTTGATTTTCTGTTTGTTTAGTCGATGATGTTTATCTTATGGTAACCCTCAAATTATTGGTGCTGTGTGTGATGTTACTCATCCAGTTATTGCCCCATGAAGACTAATACATGAACCTGGAGTCGTAAAACTTCTGTTGCCTCATGTTTTAGCAAGCAGAGGTTTACTTTTCTGGCTTTATCCTCTTGTACTGTTGTTTAAATAAAGTTAACACCACTTTGTGCACGAGTTCTTATGTAAATGTGAGACAAACAAGATGATTCAATCTAATCCAATCCACTTTATGAAATAGCAAATTCATCACTTGAATTTTTCCAAGCATGTAACGCTCAATCTCAGAGATAATAATTCAAAATTTCAAGTCGTGTCAACTTTGGCGCCCCCATTGACGAAATAGTCGGGCTTATCTCTGATTTAATAGCCCGCTTTGTCTGAAACCCACCCAAGGCAGAGCGCAAAGCTTTGATAAATTCTGTGCAGAAATACTCTACAGAGTTTCCTGATCTATCCCTGGACCTGTGCTCGCTAAATATAGACATAGAGGAAGAAAAAAAACAACTTTAAACAAAACTAATCCTCTTCCTGATGGGTTTGTTTGACTTTGCACAAGTTATTCCCAAGTTTGACTTTACTACGATGAGGTGACAGGTGACAGGTACAACAGGGTTTTATGCAAATTATAATCCTGAGCAGTGACATTTACCTCATGTCATATCTTTTAACATCATTTCTATTTTCACTACAACTCGTCGTTTACTTTGTAGCATCCAGGAAGTCAGCGTTGCTCTGCTGCTGGTGCCTGGATTGCGGGACAGGATGTTGGAGTCCTGTAGTTCCTCAGGCAGCTAAACCCACCACCAACATTCCTCAGACCGGCACTAACATTTTGCCACAGTGTCAACAAGCAGAGATGAAATGTCTTAAACTTTTTGTTGCAGTCTAAGGCCCCGTTTGCAAGACAAAGGTTTTACGGTGAAACACGAAAGTATTGTTGCTTTTCAGCCTCCCGTTTACATGGAAACGGCGCATCAGCTGACCTAAATGCAAACGTGAAAACACTCGCCAGAGTGGAATTTTTCTGAAACACTGTTTTCAGTGTTCTTGTTTGAACGCCAAGCAGGTGTTTTCGGTGGAAATGCTGACATCACGCTCAGCTCTGCACATGCGCGTTAAGCCTCCACTGTGCCATACAGAAACCGAACAACAACACCAACAGCGACCTACCATTTCGTTCTTGTGCTGCTTAATCTACTGACTGCCTTCTACCAAAATGTGCACTTATTGCACTATTTCTGCAATTAGAGCAGAAGTTTTGAGTGTAAACTCCAGATGATTGGCTCACCTCTTCTTCAGCTTTTATACTGCTGTCATGTATACGGTTCCTACAGTTATTTCGCCATCCACAGGTCTGACATGCATAGTACAGCATTTTAAGTCCCTCAGCGGTAAAAAATGCAGAATTTTTTCATTGCGTTTTCCTGCGTTTTATGGTTACAACCCAACCGGCAACCTTCAGTCTGAAAAAATGAGACAACATGGAAGTGCCAAAAAGCTGCTGTTCCTTGAGTGACCCCTTGAGGCTGGCTCCAGAAATACCGGAAGTCACATACAAATGAATGCAAAAAAGGCCGTTTTCAGAGCCGAAATTAGCGTATTTAAAGCCTGGTACAAACTCTGTCTCCCATCTGTATTTGTCTGTATGTTATTTTGCTAATGGCACACACTGTGAGGGGGTGAATTTTCTTCTAACTCGGCCGTTTGGAAGATATCAGGATCGAGAGCTCGCCCAATCAGAGCCACAGCTCAGATCACGTGACTGACAGGCGCCCATAGCTGTGAGTTTGGGCACTCATCGTTCGTCCCATTTCCAATATATATGGCCGCGCCTGCCGTTTAGCCTCAAAACTGAGCTGCAGTAACAGACGGGGGACGTCACGGAGACTACGTCCATGTTTTATACAGTCTATGAGTGAAACGCTGTAAAACCTTGTCATGTAAACGGGGCCTAAGTCATGCAGACCCTTGAAATTATAGTATTACGATAATTAATCCTGTGTGATCCTGTTTCCTCTATCAGGATTCCCCTCCTGACTGTCAGGATGATGAATCTGGTGTGAACTGGCTTTCCTCTGAGTCCTCGTGTCTCTGCATGAGAACACATGGCCGCGTGCCTAAAATGTAAATACAGCAGCCAACGCGACACCACATCTGCTTCTGACGTTGGACTGTCTCTCTGAGGTTCAGACACCTCCAGACACAACGTCCCCTGGTAACCGCCGTGATGCACACATTCCCTTTGTAGCTATAGAAACAAAACTGTGTGTTCGCTGCGGGTGTGTGGTAGGTGGCCGGCTGCTCGCGGTCGGCTGGATGGCTGGTTGGGTTGGCGCGTTGTCGGGCTGGCTATTCACCGCAGCTCTGGTGTGATGTCTGTTGCCATCACGCTCTCCACTCCAGCCAAAAAAGGAGCGGGACTCTCACATATTGCTCCGTCTATAGGGTGCTTCCCGCCAGGCCGGCCCCCGGCAGCCTCGGCCAAACCTACACAAACACAGTGCCAGCCAATCTCAACCCGGCGCAGACAAACTCAGCCTCAATCCAGAGCAGCCCGAGCGTAACTGTGTGCAGCCGCACTCCACCCTGCCCAACCCAGCTCCTGATATTTAATACTCAGAGCATCATTAAGCCAACACTCTCCTCCACAGTGACCTAAAGATGCAAACAGTGGGAGAAATCTCCTAATTTAAGATGGCAGGATCATCCCGTGGATGATGGAGCGTCTTCAAGTTAAAAGGTTAAAGTCTGGATTGTATTGACAAGCAATTTGTCTGTCAGTCTGACTGTTGAAGTGGTTTCTGAAGACTCCAAACCGTGAACCACTCAGTCGTCACCAAGAGCCAAAACCACAGATGTATCCAAAAATAGAAGAAGTGTGAAAGAGGATAATTTAAATGGAAACAACCCCAAAATGGTGGAGAAGTCTTTAAATTGAGGAAAAAAACGAGGAGCCAAAACCTTCACTGTGATGCAATTTTTCTGTTTTTACTTCAGGATTTGAAGTTTTATGAAGCCAAAAGACTCAACGCTGAGCCAGAATCTGCTCAGTCTCTTTATCTGCTTGTTTAAAAAGAGCGATCAAAGACGAGCGTTGACACACAACAGGGTCTGCATGTCTGCACAGTAAAGACAGTATAGACTATACATGTCAGCTGGATATACATTATATTTAAACAGTAAAGACGCAGAGGATGAGGGGGAAATGGAGAAAAGAGGGTTCCTGGGTCTGTAAACTGTTGACTTGTCAGCAACACGCGTAAGAAAGGAAACAGAGCAAAGAAAGACAAAGTGATGGAGACAAGGGTCAGGAGAAAGATGTAGAAGGAGAGATGGGAGTCGGAGATAGCTGGAAAATAACTAACTCCTCTCCAATGAAACCTAAAAAGAAAAACACGCTCCTGTTCCTGCAGCGCTGCATCCAAACCACAGACATTCAGAGCAGCACTGATTCAAATCTCAGCACCTGGTGAGTGTTTTCTTTGGCGTGTCGCTGTGTTGGTGCCGTCCACGTTTGCATACTTCTCTGTCTCTGCTGTCCACAAACAGAAAATGTATGAATGAACCTCTGTGAGATTCAGAGAGGCCAAAGAGCCCGTTAGCATCGATGTCACTGCTAAATTAGATTTGACATCTAATTAAGTTTGGGTTCAAGGATTTATTTTCCCCAAATTATTCATGAAGACTTTCTTTTTTTTAACTTCTTTGAAAACTCAGATCTTCTTTTGGATTTTTTTTTTACTCTGTTGTACTTGTAATCCTTTGGCTAATTCTGTCTCAATCATTTGTCTAACTGGCCTTACTGGGTATGAAGAAGAGTCCATCTTTAATTGACAATTCTAGTCTTGTAATTTACTCACTTAATTCACCACTCAATTACTTTCAGCGTACGTGGTCACTTTCCTCGAAGTTGGCTTCCTTTCATTTCTAATCTCATAGAAACAGACGGAAATAGTTTCTGACGTATTTTTCCAGATGAATGAACCTTTGTTGAATGATTCAGTGAAGATCAAATTCTCTAACTCTTCTTGAGATTTAATGTTTGAAGTTAGTTGAACATTGATGCCTCACAAATTTGTAGCATATCCACACATCTCTATAAAATCATGTCAATCATAGGCACTTCTAATATACAGACACTTCATGATGATGTAGGCAGGACATGGATGAGCTTTAAGGCCTGTTTACATGACAACGCTTCAGAGCGTTTCACCCTGAAAAGCAAGAAACTGAAAAAAAATCTGTGTTTATACTGAAACTCTGAGGGACTTAAAGTGCTGTAGTAAGCATGTCAGGACTGTAGATGGCGATATAAATGTAGGAGCCGTATATACAACAAAGGTTTGGTGGCTAAAGAAGAGGTGAGCTGATCATCTGGAGTTTATACAAGAAACTTTTCCTCTGAATGCAATAAATGCGCATTTTGTTGGAAGGCAGACAATAGATACAGCAGCACTAGAATAAAACAGTTGGTCACTGTTGTCGTTATTTTTAAGTTCGCAATTTGCAAAGTGGTGGTTTATTGCGTACACAAAGCCGAGCTTGATGCCAGCATTTGCACTAAAACGCTGACGAGTCATTTACACGAAAACAGTTAAAACGGCATTTCAGAAAAATTCCACCCTGTTGGGCATTATCAAAAGTTTAGGGGGTTATTTTGTGCCTTGAGTCTGTTTTTCCAAGCCTTCAGCTCATTTTTTAACCTTTGGTCCGTTTTTTTGACTTTTTTTTTTCTTAACCTTTTTATCATTTTTAAGCCTTTACCTCATTTCTTAGCCTTTGGTCTCATTTTTAAGGCATATGCTTGAGTTTTAGGATTAAGTCAGTGGCGCATTTTCAAAAGTTTGTGTTAGGTTGGCTAAAACGTTGTTTCTGTGTAAACTGGAGGCTAAAACGCAACAATACTTTTTGCGTTCCACCCTGAAACTGTTCTCGTGCAACTGAGCAACTAAAGATGATATACTGCAAAAACTGAAATCTAAGCAAGTCATTATGTCTTATTTTTAGTAAAATTTGTCTTACTAGTCTTTATTTGAGCCACATTTACTCGACAAGGTCATAAAAATGTCTCATTTCAAGTATTTTAAAGACAAAAATGAGGCATCAATTGCTTATAACGAGTTTAAAAAAATCTGCTAATGGGATAAGATAAAAGATTCTTGTTTTGAGACATCTTTCTAATTTCAGGAAACTTCCCGGGCGAATTTGTCTTATCCCATTGGCAGATTTTTTTGACTTGTTACAAGCAATTTACACCTCATTTTTGTCTTAAAAAAAACTTGAAACTTGAACTTGACATTTTTATGACCTGGTCTGGTGAATGTGGCTCAAATTAAGAACAATAAGACAATTTTTACTACAAATAAGACATAATGACTTGCTCAGATTTCTGTTTTTGCAGTGTAAATAGTTGTTGATTTATTGAATCGATTTTGAGTAATATTAAGTAAGGTCCACAAATAACTTTGAATAATTCAGTAATCTTTCCTACTAACATCGAATTGTCCAGGAAATGTCAAAGAAACTGAACAAACCAGTTCCTTACAGATTTTGATTTGCTTACGGTTAAACTGGACATCACACATAGAAGTTACGTGCCAATTTTCACCCAGTTGTCATGAAATTTGGGTATAATGTCAAAAAAATACATTTTAAAAAGTTTGTCTTATTATTATCTAATTCTGATGAAATTTTCAGACCTGTAAAGTGAAGTGGGGGTGCAGATGGCCTAATGGATTAGGTCACACACGATGAGGTTCGTCTGGGTTCAAATTTGGCCTACAGCCTGTTTCCCGCATGTCACTCCCCACTCTCTCCCCCTTTCCTACTCTTACTCCTACTCTATCTTATCCACTGTCCTTGTCTGTCCATTAAAGGCATAAAAAGCTCAAGAAAAATAACTTCAAATAAAAAAAAGTGAAGTGTTACCGTCTATGCACATTTCCAGCTTTTCAAAGATTTTATCTCTGGACTTTTTTGGCTTTAATGAGAGGACAGGATGGCGGACGGAGCAAGAAAAGGGAAAGAGAAGTTGTAGAGAGCTGCAGATTAAAATCAAACCTTTAGTCTCAGTACTTGAAGTGTGCAACCTCATCAGAGCGCCAAACCAGAACACCTCTTTTCAACTTTTGATCTCTGTAGTTGTGAGTCGATAGCCCTTCACTCATGCGCCCCCTAATGATCCCTCCATGACTCCAACCCTGAGTTCACAATCTAGTTACCTAACCAGCTTTATTTATAAACTGTACAAGCTCAATTTATCAGCCTGACTGGACATGACAAGTCCAAGCTTGTTCACTGGGGCGCTGAAAGGAATTCTTGGAAATGTAGGAACGATAAAACATCCTTGCATTCATCATGTGGGAAGAACATGATTGAGACAGCTTTATGAAATGATCCAGGGGAAGTTTGTTTGATGATATTTAGTCTGAACACACAACGCTGCAGTCGTCTTTAACATGCAGGCCGTGTGTTTCTATATTGACAGAGTTGACGGAGCAGTCTGAGTATTCAGGGAGTGTGTTCAGGGAGGAAGCGCTGCACGGTGCCAATAGGAATAGGAAGAGGGAGTTCCTCCAGAGATAGACAGAGGAGGCTGTTAACACATACACACTGAGCTCTATATAGACTGACACCGTTCCACACATACCTCACTCACACTCTCAACCGCTGCCGGCTGCTCCGCTCTCTAATCCCCTCTCCTCCCGCTCTCTCTTTTTCTCCCCCCCTTTCTCCGTCCTGCCAACTCACACTTCTCTCCTTCACTCGCTGATTCCTCCTCTCGTCTGTGTACTCTTCCTCTCTCAGGTTTCCCTTACTCATGTTCTTCTTTTCCTTCTTGGCACAAGGCCACTGACAGGTCAAATATAACTCTCACATTCCTCTTCCTCCTGAGCGTGGCCTCTATTTTACTGTCCGTCTCCACGTTAGAGGTTCTCTCAATGTGACTCCAGCGTGTCTCTGCAGAGGAGTCGACCTGCACCTAATTAAATGTTCACTTTTTTCCCACAGAGCCCAGCGAGTGTTTGAGGATCTCCTGTCCAATTCATTATGCAGAGTTTATAATCTGAGGCGGTTCATTAGGGAGCGAGAACAAAACATGTTTGAGTGGAAATCACTCTGCAAGTCAGGAGAAAAAGAGAGAGTGGGACAGATTCATGGGCACAGAGCAAGTTTGGCTCCGTCAAAGACTAGGTCTGCTAAATGCAGAAATCCACAAGTTAAAATCTGTTTAAATGTAGTTTTATGAAAGATCTCTGATCAACTCTGAAGCCTCTTAAAAAGATGCTTTTGAAGTTAGATGCATATCATCAAGGTGCAGGAGAAGTTAAAAAAGCTGTGATAAGAATCTGTATGAAGTGGATTGCAGCGACTCCCTTCTGATGGAGAACTTGTGCGAACTGTTGTGACTCGTGTATTTGTTTGGAAAGTGAAAGTAAATCAGAGCTTCCCTTTAACACTATTTATCTTTGCTCGAGACAACTTTCCACCAGATGTAACACTATGAAGTAATGTATTCATCAACAGTTACGTAGCGCTGTTGTTTGAAACATGACAACAAGCAAACTTTGTGAGTTTGTGCCATCGTTTTGTAGCCAGCTACTTTTCGCACTACTCACAGCCAGGTGCTCTGTATCTGCAACATGTAACATAAGTGAATCCTGGCTCATTATTTCATTAATAAACTCTCAGGTGTGAACAGACAACTGCAGTATAAATACTGCATGTGGGTTAGAATTACCATTTCCACAAACAGCTTAGCCCATTTTTTTAGCATTCAGCCTGTGTTTTAGACTTTGGTCCATCTTTTAGCCTTTAGCTCATGTTTTCAGCTTTAGTCTAATTTTTAGCCTCTCATCATTTTTTTAGCCATTACCCTATATTTTGGTCTTTAGCTTGTGTTTTTTAGCCTTTGGCCTATTTTTTGGTCCATCTTTTAGCCCTAAGCTCTTGTTTTAGGCTTTGGTCCATCTTTAAGCTTTCTGTCCATTTTTTTAGCATTTACCCTATTTTTTAGCCTTTAGCCCATATTTTGGACTTTGGTCCATCTTTTAGCCTTAACTTGTGTTTTGGGGTTTTTTTTTTGTTTTTTTTGTTTTTTTTTTTGGGCCACTACCCTGTTTTTTAGCCACTAGCCCATTTTTTACCTCTAGTTAATTTTTTATCTCTTGGTGCATGTTTTTTCAAGTCAAAAAACAATCTGCCAATGGGATAAGAAGAATAACTTTCCTGTTTCAAGACATCTTTCTGATTCCAAGAAACTAGATAAGTAAATGTTTCTTTTCCTATTGGCAGATGTATTTTTTTGTCTTTAAATAACTGGAAATAACACATTCTTTCTGGACTCATCAGTTCAATTTAGCTCATATCCAGAATAATAAGACAAATTTTATTAAAAATAAGACATTAAAACTTGCTTAGATCACAGTATTTGCCATGTATCTCCCCTCTTAGTCTGATTGAGTGGCTGTTCCTCTGAGGTGGTGATGAGCATCAGAGGCGTACCCCAGGGAACTGTTCTAGTGCCATTACTTTTCTCTTCCCATCTTTGACGTCTGGTCCTGCCACCTGAAAAAGTTCCTAAATGTTGGATGTAACCACTCGGCGTGACAATAACCACCTCGAGATCAACATCAGCAGGACCATGAAGCTTGTGGTGTAGCACCAGAGGAGCAGGAGGAGGCCCAGTGCTTCAGGAGGGTGGAGAAACTGCCACAAACATTCGATAAAAGCTAAATGATTTCATGCAGATGCAGGACAACAACTTATTGATCCCATCAGTTAATTATTCAGATGTCTTTTGTCTGACTCCATGCAGATGAAGCTTTAGAGAGCCGTCCTCCCTGAAATTCAAATGAGCCTCAAACGTCCCCCACGACCTCCTGCGGCCTCATAACAAGCTCATGGAAAGAGCCCTGCCACCCCTTTTTTCTTTCCTCTTTACATTTGTTTTCCTTTTCACCAACCTTACCCCCTCCTCCCCCTTCAACCTTCACTTCCCTACTCTCTCCCTCTCTGTCTTTTTCTGTCCTCATCCTCCCCTCTTTTCCTCTGTTTCTTTCCTCTCCCTCTCCCTCTCTCTCTCTCTCTCCTCATCAGTGCAGCAGCGTGTTAATCCCATTACACATGTGTGAATACCAGCTGGAGGAGAGCAGGACAGAGAGACAGACAGAAAACAGAGTGAGGAGAGAGGAGAGGGGGGAGGCAAAGGGGGAGAAGGGAACAGAGAGTGTTTGTGTCCCAGTGAGTCTGACTGAGGACTTGAAGACTGTGATTGCTTCATGCAGAATGCCCTCATGTTATGTGGTGAAATCAGCCGTCATAAACTTCTACAATGTCACAAAATGTTGGATTTTCTAAAGTCTCTCTCTCGTTACGCTGAGGAAAACTTCTCTTTAGGGCCAGAGAAAAATGAATGTTTGTTTACTTTAAGGAACTACATCATTTGAAACAATCCAAGGAAGAATATTCTTCATTCATGTTCCTCAAAGTTTTTATCATTGGATCAGAGGCGTGTTGAGGGTGAAGGATGTGTGTCAGGAAGAGAGGACGTGACTTTGCAATATTGTAAATCAATAATATGATAACAGACAAAGAAACGGGATTTCTGATCATTTTACATTTGTATCAAGTTTGGCAATTTTTGTTGTTTTTACGCATTTTTGGCACTTATCATCCTTTTTTTGCAGCTCTTGGACCAACATTCAGACTATTTTCCAAGTTCAATCCCAACTTTCTTGCCACTTGTGTTGACTTGAGCCATTTTGACCACTTGTCACTGCTTTTCGTCACTTGTTACACAATTTTTGCTGCTTTCCTCAAAAATTTGCTTTTTGGCCATTTTATTCACTTTCCACTCTTTTTGCCACTCTTGGACCATTTTTTGCTACTTTTTGAGTATATCCAGGTTTTGACCCAGGTTAAAACCCAATTTTTGTAACTTTTTTGGCAGTTGTTACTACCTCAAACTAGGTTTTACCACTACCCTTTGCTGTTTTCCACCATTTTTGCTACTTTCTGATATTTTTTTTCTCAAGTTTCCTTCAAAATTTTCTTGCCAATTTCTTTGCTTACTGGCCATTTTGGTCAATTTTCACTCTTTTTGCCTCCTATGGACAATTTTTTGCAACTTTTTGAGTATATTCCAGGTTTGAACCCAATTTAAATACCAATGTTTGTTGCTTTTTGGAAAATTTTACTACCTCAAACTAAATTTTACTGCTACCCTTTGCTGTTTTTTCACCATTTTTGCTAATTTCTGATTTTTTTAAGTTTCCTTTTAAAATTCTTTTTCTAATTTTTGTTGCTTTTTTTTATTCACTGTCACTCTTTTTTGCCACCATTGGATCATTTTAAGACTATTTTTTGCTATTTTTTGAGTATTTCCAGGTTTTAACCCAATTAAAATCCCAATTTTTGTTGTTTTTTGGCAATATTTACAACCTTGAAGTAAGTTTTACCCCTACCCTTTGCTGTTTTTTCGACAATTTTGCTACTTTCAAAATTTTTCTAAAGTTTCTCTTGAATTTTTGTTGTTCTTGTTGTTGCTTATTGGCCATATTATTCACCTTTCACTCTTTTTTGACATTATTGGACCATATTTTGCTACTTTTTGAGTATTTTCAGGTTTTAACCCAATTAAAATGCTAATTTTTGGCAATTATAACTATCTAAAACTAAGTTTTACTGCTACCCTTTGCTTGTTTTTTCTCCATTTTTGCTACTTTCTGATTTTTTCTAAAGTTTCCTTCAATGTTTTCTTGCCAATTTTTGTTGCTTATTGGCCATTTTAGTCACTTTTCACACTGTTTGCCTCTTATGGACCGTTTTTTGCTACTTTTTGAGTATTTCTAGGTTTTAACCCAAGTTAAAACCCAATTTTTGTTTCTTTTTTGGCAATTTTTACAACTTCAACCTAAGTTTTACCGCTACCCATTGCTTTTTTTCACTATTTTTGCTACTTTCTGATTTTTTCTAAAGTTTCCTCCAAACTTTTCTTGCCAATTTTTTTTCTTTTTGGTCATTTTAGTCACTTTACACTTTTTCCCACTTTTGGACCCTTTTTGCTACTTTTTGATTATTTCCAGGTTTTATCTCAATTAAAATGCTAATTTTTGTTGCTTTTTTGGCAATCGATACGACTTCAAACTAAGTTTTATTGTTTCTTTTGTAAAGGTAGTTTTTAACAGTTTGTCTCTTTGGTTGAGCAGAGTTGGGTAACTCTGATGAAGAGGAGAAAACATTTGCTGCAAAAAACGTAGCTGATATTTTGACATATTTCAGGTTATAGAAATATTGCACTGTCTGTGATGAGAATATTGCAGCAGGACATATTTGTATTTAATCTAATTTTTGATCAATTGCCCAGGCCTAACAGCGATCCACTGATTGTGAGAAAGAGGATGAAGAATGTGACTTCATACATTTTATCTGTCATAACCTGACATCAGTTAACTGTAAAATTAATCTGTAAAACTAAAGCGACAGATGAGCAGCTCCTCTGTCCTCAAGCAGGAGGAGGAAACCGTAGAAGAGTGAGTCACACTTGTTTTAAGAGTTTTTTTCTCCCTCCAGGATGACACTGAAGTTTCCCAGGATGTTTAACTGACATTTTCCATGTTTTACGCGTTGCTTGTTTTGGTTCCGACCTGGTCCCGGCTCCTCTTTGTGATTCAGAGCCGGTTGCTGGGTTTTTGGGAAGGCGATGAGGCTGCGAGCGAGACAGTGCAGACAGGCTCAATGTGGCTCCTGAAGGGTTCAAGCGCCAAGAAAATAAACAAGCCTTTTGATCACAAAGGGCCCATTCACTCTCTCTCACTCTGCCTCTCACTCTCTTTCTTTCTCTCTCCCCCCCTCCCTCCCCCTTTCCCTCCGCTTATCCTTGGTAGTTTCTCCTCAGCTCTCCTCTCCTGACCTCTGTCTGTAAAAAAAAAACTTCTTCTTTTTTCTCTGCTTCATTTGAAATTTTGTTTTATCTTATCTGTGCTCTTAAACTCCCCCCGTGCTTTGACTGAAGGACAGAGAGACACACATCACTGACCATCTGACCAGCCAGGGGGCACACACACACACACACACACACACACACATATACACACTGACTTACACAGACAAGGGCCTCCTTATTCCACAAACATACGGTCATGCTGCAAAGCTGAGGAACGCGACATGGAAAATGTCTTCATCACTCATCTTTTGCTCAAACACGAACACTTTCCCCTCCGGCCACTCGCTCACTCACACACACACACACATACACACACTGCTGTCACGAAGCTGCCTCGTTATGCGACTGTGTGTCTGCAGAGAGTGTGTTTTCTTATGCATGCAGATGGGGCTGGTGTGAAAGGGCCTCTCCCATTACAGTTGTGTTGTGGAGCGCTTGTGCAGCTCACTCTGGGTGTGGCTCTGCTACCATTTGCCCCCTCGGGCCTGTT